>CM063188.1:39797500-39865000 GCA_031835075.1 Saguinus oedipus
TCTCCACTTGTTTGCTGTTAGAGTTACCTACGATTGATCAGTTTTCTTGTTACGTTCTCATTGTTCCCCTGAAGCAACATTTTACCATTCTAATTAAAGCCTCACTCAGCTTAAAAACTCTTTCGGTAATATTAACTCCATAAATGAGTATCCCCTAAATTTACCAGTGAACTAAAAATCAAGGTGGCAAATATATGGATGTATAATTATATAAAGCAATGTATTGTGTGCTAATTGTTAAAGTAGACTTTTCTTATTCACTACTGATATGTTAACAGAAGAATAGAGTAATGGATTCTACCTTGTCTTTAATCATGAATTCTTTTATCGATTTATTATTTATACCCCAGCTACTTCCCAAAAGAATTTTTGACAACTCATACTAAAAGATCCAAATGTAAGAGAAGCAATAAAATAAACAAATATTATTATTCTTGGTGATAATAAAGAGGGTACAACAGTTATTTCTCAAAACAAAAATTAAGAATGGGCACTGCAGTTTTGCAGAGAAATGAACTATCAGCCTCTTGACGCTGATGAAAAAAAGGAATGGGCTGTGTAACATAGGTACCATTATTTAATGAAAGGAACCTCTGAGGGCTACAAGGCTGTTGGAATTGAGAGGACATTATTTGACAGTTTGCAAATAGGAGAACCAATATTCGGGGACTGTTTTTCTCTATTTCTCCTGATATCAGGAGAGTATTGCTTAGAAAGAATGTTTCAACTTCTAGAACTGGGGCATATTGTGAGGTGAATAGCAGTGGATGCGCCTGTGATACTTTGGTGCAGAAAATAAAATGCATTGATGTGAGAATTCATGAAGTCAGGAAAATGTCCTAAAAAACCTAAAGGCCATCACATTCATTCCTTATATTCGGGCAAAACTTTATCTGACCTTTTCCAAATATAGCAAATCAACTCTGTTTACAGGGATGTAAAATGAGGAAGATAACAAGCTTAAATGAATCTATGTATTATTTCAGCATTACAGGATATTCTTTTACAGGCAGGTGCTATATAAAATGCTATAGAAAATGATTATGGTAAACATCCATCTTTTTGTTAATAACTAGCAGTTTTTAGATACTTGACTCTCTAATGAGATTTGAGACTTAAAACTAAGCTCATGCCATTAAATATCAACCTGTGGCACTAGGTTTGAATCACCTCATACAATCCACTGAGAGTTTGCAAATATTGACAATTTAACTTTTCCAAAGCCAAAGAACAAGAATAGTTTTTCTAAAATAGTGAAAGGCCAACAGATAGCATTTCTGGATAATGAGAGGATATACTGTTCCCATTAAAGTGTCCTGCATATAATACAAGCTCAATAAAATTTAAGTAGTAATTATAAGGTAGCTATGATAAAATTTTTTTTAATCAATTTCTTAAAGTAAACATAAAACACAATTTTTCACTACCTTAACCTGCATTATTCAGCTGTAAGAAACATAGCTATTACAAACACTCTATATTTGGAAGAGCAGCATGCTTTTAGTGCCCAGAGAAGATTCAAGAGCTCAAGTGGGAAATTGAGGCAAGGTGGATAGAAGTTTTGATAAGTTCCTTTTGACCTTACACTATAAAAATAAAATATAGAAATAATCATAAATATTTGCATTTGTTAACTCTGAAACATCAGGTATTTGTGGAGAAAATCGATGCAACGGACAACAAAATATGTAGTGACAACATGCCGAACCATTTTTCTCTCAAAATCAGCAGATTAGAAATGTTATTTTTGATCACGGGTCTTCTGTTCTATGCAAAATTGACACCTGAATTACCGTTTGAAAGGACAAACCTGTCAGCAATCAGAGGTTAATACTTAAAGCAATTGGAAAAATATCTGGAATGGAAAAAGCAAACTAATTGTGTAATACTACTGGAACTTGTATTTCCTCTTCCTTCATTAATTAAAATGTACTCACATAAATATGTTCCACCTCATTTAAAAATATTCCTATTTTCCTCTTGTCGCATAGAATGCTCTTAAGGATGCAAGTGAAATTTTAAATTCTAAAATGCACTAAGCATAAGATTTTGGCATGCGATATTCATTTTAAGAGTTCAGTACTCTCAGGGCACACATGTACTTAAATGATTTGGAAGTCTTAGTCTAGACTTATCAAATGTCATGCCCTATGTTTCCTTCCTCTTCTGTTACACAGCCTAAGAGTATTTTACTCTTATTACAGGTTGTGAGAATAAAAACAGGAAAAATTGTTTTATTTTAGAATTTTTTTTTGAGATGGAGTTTCGAGTTACCCAGGTTGGAGTGCAATGGTGCATTCTCGGCTCACCACAACCTCTGCCTCCTGGGTTCAAGGGATTCTTCTGCCTCAGCTTCCCGAGTAGCTGGGGTTACAGGCATGCACCACCATGCCTGGCTAATTTTTTTTTTTTTTTTTTGTATTCTCAGTAGAGACGGGGTTTCTCCACATTGGTCATGCTGATCTTGAACTCCTAAACTCAGGTGATCCACCTGCCTCCTCAGCTCCCCAAGGTGCTGGGATTACAGGTGTGAGCCACTGCACCAGGCCTTGTTTTAAAATTCTTTCTACATATCCCTCCCTTTCATCTTGAATAGCACATAGTTTGGGGCTGGCATAAGCCTCTCTAACTAAAACATTTGTTAACCTAGCCTAGACAGCAGCCAATGCTGAATCAGAGGGACAGCCAATAGCCTGCCTATCACTGAGGCAAAAAAAGGAGGATCACTTTTGGAATGCCTCTCTCTTACATTCACCTCTTTTCCCGACTCTCCCTGCCTCATATTCAGAGGCTGGAACGACTGACAGGACAACCTGAGAGTCCCTCTCCAGGTCTCATGTGTTAGTGGACACCTTGGATAGCAATTGCTTTCCAGCCTTATCCTGAACCAATGGAGATGGTGTAAATTGAACTCTGATAATAGAGTGCACTCCAAATATAAATCGTTTCCAATTTCCTCTCCTAATCTCCTCTGGGCAGGCTTCCTTGGCGCTTATATTGAGGGGCCATGTGCTTCCTCTGGGCTTGCTCTCATGGACAACTCAGCTCTCTCATTCTATGGTTTGACTGTGTGTGTTCCTTGCCAGACAGTGGAAATCTCAAGGGAAACACAATGTCTTATCCATCCTTGCAACTTTCATATCTCTTTCACTTCCTGGTATATAGTAGGTACCCAGTAAATATTTGCTTGAGTTTTTGTGTATTTATTTCAGTCAAATTCTGTTTTTAATCAGTACTCTGAGTAACAATTCTGGGGCAACTACTCTGTATCAGACCCTCCGCTGGACACCAGTGATACAAAGGCAGTTGAGTCAGATCCCTAGGTCTTGGGATCTGGGATCTGTCTCAACTGTAATGTCTAGACATTACAATTCAGAGGGATATATTGATGATGCACTAGTAAACACAAAGCACATTTCTAAGGGAGCAACGAGAAGAGACAACTTCACAGAGGAAGTGACACTTGAGCTGGGGCTTGATGAATGAGTAGAATTATGTCAAGCAACAAAAGAGGAAGAAACATGTTCTATTCAATCTAGATTTCAAATAAATAAACAAACAAACAAACAAATAAATAAATCTAGATTTCAACTGACATCACATTGCCTTTCTGTCTTACTCCAGAAGAACTTCTGTTCCTTTGTAAATTATTATGAGTATCTGAAAGATGGATGAAGGCTGCAGAGGGGAAAAGTAAAGCAGGACCCAGGTAGTAAGATCCTTTCCTTCATTGCCCCTTCCTTTCTTTACAGTGCAATTAAAAATGTGAAAAAAAAAAAAAACAAGATGTAATGCAATGAGCAAAAATAGTATGGCAATGGTACAGTCTTGTGTCACCTCATGACAGGAATACGTTCTGAGAGATGCACTATTAGGTGATTTCATTGTTGTACAAATATTCTAGAGTGTTCTTACACAAACCTAGATGGTACAGCCTGTTACACACCTCGTTTGTATGTTATAGCCTGTTGCTCCTAGGCTACAAACCTGTATATCATGTTACAGTACTAAATACTGTAGGCAATTGTTACACAAAGATAAGTGTGTACCTAAACATAGAAAAGGCACCGTAGAAATATGATATCATAGTCTTATGGGTCCACTGTCATATATGTGGTTCATCGTTAACTGAAATGTTATGCAGCATATAATCACACTTAAAATATCACCATGCCATCAAAATAATGAACACATGAAAAGTTGTCTAAGTAAACCTACAGAATAAACTTTGAATTCCACAGATTTTATGCAGTAATGCCTCTTAGATTAGTGGTTAAAAATATAAATGTGGAATTTTAAACTACAAATTTGGAAATGATCAAAAAATTTTAAATACATGACAACTAAATAGTTTAAATCTAGAGTGAATTAAAGTTAGGGGTTTTTTTGGAGGTAGAGAAGTGATTTTTAGAAAATAATTTCAATTTCATTAGTTGATCTGATTACTTTTGTATACCATATATGTTTGTCATTAAAATGAATGAAATGTCTAGATATTCCATATTTCAATCTTCTTTCCTGGGAAATCTTAAGAGAAACAGATTGTCTGACTTTTTTGGACCAGGGAATCCACATTTTTAAGAAAAAGTAGGTTATTTCATAGTTTACACAGGCAGGATTTCAGTAGGCAAAAGAGTACATCCACATTTAAGATGAGGTTTTAAGAAACTTGCCCTCCCTGCCAACTCCAATCTCTACATTTATATACTACACAGAAAACAATTGCACACATACAAGAGAGAAAGAACAATAATATGATTAGGAGTCACGGTTATCTCTGGTTTAAAGATACCAACATTTTCAGCTGTTAGGCAAGTGCCTTCATTTTATTAACCACATGCTCCCAAGTCTAACATAATCTTAGGACATATTTACAAGCTGTGGACATGCCAGGTGCTTGGACTGCCAGCAGCATGCTTAAAATATAATGTGTTGTTTGTATTTATCTGGTTGCAAACAGTTAAACACTACACTGACCAAATTGGGTGGAACAAACATATTTTATTAACACACATTTAACAGGATTTAAAATATTCATAAGAAATGTGCATTATTATGATTTGGCATCAGCACACTAGATTTTTAAAAATGCATGGAACTGGATATTGGTGGCACACTGGTGTAAGTGACAAATTACTTGAAAAAAAATCTATTAAAATTCTTCTCATCCTGTTTCCCTGTCCATGGTAACTTCTCTGCACCCACTCATTTGCTTCTCTGGCTGTAGCTCACTGCCTGCCTAGGTTTCTCTTGGTGGTTTCACTAGTGTCACAGGCTTGAAAATCACTGTCTTGAAAGATCACACCAAAAATATTGCCATTGGTGACCCATTTCAGCACTGGGAAGTTGTGAGGCTGTGGCTGATACAGAAAGGTACCTGTTAATGGTATGAAATTTAAATGTAGACATGAGGTGACTTCTCTGTTTCATTGTATAAGACAATATGTGAAATTTCTACATTGAATATTGCACTTTGGGCTGGGTGTGATGGCTCATGCCCGTAACCCTAGCACTTTGGGAGGCTGAGGCGGGCAGATCATCTGAGGTCATGAGCTCGAGACCAGCCTGGCCAGCATGGTGAAACCCCATCGCTACTAAAAATATAAAAAATTTAGCTGGCCATGGTGGTGGGTGCCTGTAATCCCAGCTACTTGGGAGACTGAGGCAGGAGAATTGCTTAAACCCAGGAGAAGAGCATGCAGTGAGCCGACAGTGCCACTGCACTCCAGCCTGGGTGACAGAGTGAGACTCCCTTTCAAAAAAAAAAAAAAAAAAAGAGAGAGAAAAGAAAATTGCACTTTGGTGAGAGGGAGGTGATGGTCAGGATCCAGTATGAAGTGTGATTCTGGCATGGAGCAGTCAGCATGGATGGTTTTATAAGCAATGCTTTGTAGCCTTGACAGAAAAACTGCTTGTGCCCAATGCCAATCACTCAGTCTTTGTCAACTTAATTGCACATCCTTTCACAGATGGCATCCATCTCTACTGACATCCAAAATATACAATACCCTGTCACCATGTATCAGGGTGAGTATTCACTGCTAACATAATCTGCCGGCACACATGGCCTCCTTCTAGTTCTTTGCTAAGTATGTGACTTCACAGTGTACCCACAAAGCAGAGGAAGGGTTAATTCATTTCAGGGAATGGATTTAAAGAAAACTGATGGTTATGAGTTGATACCTGCTATTTATCTAAGTGTTACTAATTCTTACTTAAGGAAAATGAAAGATTAATACCACTCATTTCAAACTCAAGCCGTAAATATCAACAACAATGGTAGAGTCTCTGTGTATGAAAATTCTAACCATGTATGGTCTATAAGACTTGTTTTGTAGTAAGAAGAGACCAAAGGTAAGCTTGCTCAACAAAGGATACTATGCTGATTGGTATTTTATAATATTTTAGACTTTGCTTATTTATGTGCTACCTCCCTGCCTATATATAGCAGGTCATGGCCCTCATTCAATAAAAATTGTGGGCAGATTACCACTGAGGAAATTTGAGTGTTGCCCTTTCACTAGGGGAACAGAAAATGCTGTACCAAAAAAAGAAAATGCTTTCTCCTTTCTTCCAAGCATTCTTTCTGGCATTCTATTGAGCCTGAATAATTATTTTTGGTTAATCTTTATTTAGTGCCATTAAGCATGATGCTATATATAAGGAGATTACAAATCTATCTTCAGTTGTTTTAAATGTTTCTTCAAAAATCTATTTTAAGTGTAAATTCCTCAGTCCATAAATCTGAATACAGCTGGTGACCACGGTGTCCAGATTTCCCAGAGTGCATGCAATGTTCCTCCTCAAAGGTGGTGCATTAATGCTTTCTGGCCTTTGGGTGCCGTTTATTGGACTGTGCTGATAATTTACTAAATGATACCCTTGAGAACAAAAATGCTGAGTGTGCCCTTGCAAAGTACCTAACTTGCTCCCAGGGAGTAATTATGAATTGGAAGAAATGGATTAAGTATTAAACATTATTGCTTATAATGGTGGGTTTTTTTTTGTAAAAATAAAGTCAACTTTAAACAAGATAGATTGTACTGATTCTGTCTGATTTGACATATTATCCTCATGAAAATAATACAGTTAAAGGTATTATAGAAATAAAATTATACATTTAAATAAACTATTGATATTGTTGCAAATACCATATCTTTGTGTTAATATCTAGGCTTTTGAAAGTCATTTATGTTCTCACTGGATATAGAGCCAGCATGGCAATGGGCCAACAGAAAACACCTCCTAAGACGCCTGTGATTAAAAGACTTGACAAGATTAACTCAAAAACCTAACTGTTCAAAGATACAATGTCCTTATTCACTCTGTATAGCTTGATTTAATTTCTAACTTTTCTTTAAAAACCCCTATACTTTCATATATATGCCTTTATAGAGGTAATTTGCATAAAACCAAATGTTACAGTCATGTATTTATTCCCAAATACAATCTAGCAAATACATTCAAGAATAACTGTTTAGTGAACAACTAGAAAATTCTCTTTATTTGTTGAATAAGGGAATCTCAATCCACCCGTTATAGTACACTGTTACCAGATTATACCTCTCTATGCTGGGGGCTGTTTTTAGGGTATGAGTAAAAGCAGGAAAATGAAACCTGTTTCCACAAACAAGTATATGTAAGAGCCTCTTGAATAAGGTCCATATTTCCTTTTCTTCTGCCTGCTACAATTCCTCCGAAAGAGAACATTCAGTCGTAGGGCAGAAGATGACAACCTTTCTCTTTCAGGGCACTGAGATGTACACTGAAGGATAGAATGGGGCCATATCCTAATTTGTAGTGAATTACTTTGTCCTGTCTGTAGACCTAACCCTCCAGCCCCCCAAGACCACATTATTTTTCTTTCTGGAGAGACTGATCACCTTTGCCCCCTCTCTTGCCCTAGAAAAGATTATTGTCACTAAACGACAAGTAAATAGGGGAGGCTCATCTCTTTGCTTTGGAAAAAATGGAAGACATTTTAAACTCCCTAATGTAGAAAACATTTGGCTGTGTATTGTTCAGACCACTTACTGTCTTCTGCGGTCATGAATGGAATCCAAGAACTATGTGCACTGCCAAATCCATTGGAGGCAACCAACCGAAGCATATACTCTGTGTACGGCTGGAGATCTCTCACTTCATAGCTTAACGATGCAGAAGGATTGGAAAATAACCTATATATGAAAGAAATGTAAATTAGGAAGTTTTCAACATTCAAAGAAACACAAGGAAGTAAATATCTTACTACAAAAAAATTTTAGAGAATGTCAACATACATTTAAGTACTGTAATTTTCTGCCATCAAATGAGATCTCTTTTAAAATAAGTGGCCTTTTTGGTTGAGAGTTTGTAATCTTGTGTTTATAAGCAATGTAAATCCTAGTAGTATTGAGATTGTCATGTGGAGTTGTAGAATAGGTATTATAATTTGTTAGCAACAGTTCAGACATCATTTTGTTAGTTTAATTGCTTTATGCAATGCATGTGCTCATGAAAAGTTTCAGTGGAAAGAATTCTTGCTTTAAATGCTACATAAATAAAAAATAGATATTTCTGAAAAGCAAATAATTATCTTCTAAGTTGTTTGCCTGCTTTTTGTGTTTTTGAACATTCAAAAGGTGATGGATGCAGCAAACCACCCCAGCATGTGCATACCTATGTAACAAACCTGCACGTTCTTCACAGAACTTAAGTTCCCCAGAACTTAAAGTCTAATAATAAAAACAAATAAATAAATAAAATAAAAAATAAAAGACAACTATATTTTTTGCAAATGAGAACCAACCTACTCTTCAAAAATGTTATGTCTATATTGTATAACCCATCTGATAGATAGGATGGATGAAGTAGAATGCTCACTCTAGAAATCTGTGGGTGGAGTCAGCAGACCTCATCTGGAGTTGGTATCTGGGAGAGCCAGGAGCGTTATTACGAGCTGGTATAGACCAGACAACCTGAAGACTGGTTGGAGTGGCAGATGAAAGCCTGGGAGGCAGCACGCCATCTGGAGCTGTCGAAAAACACAGATGAATTAGAGCAGAGAAAACTGTGGAGAACATATGCTGGATGGAATCAAAATGCTCCATATACTGGAAAAACTGTTCCTCAGGATCAACAACAATGTTAAACATGGTCCATTTAATTTAACATTTTCATTCCTGAACTCCTGTACTTCCTTATTGTTCATTTCAACACAATTACATTAGTATTTCATTCTTAAAAGCCAGCCCCCAAACAGCAAGACAAATGAATATGCAGCACATTCCCACCTGTACTTCTGTTTATCTAACTGAAAACATGGAGGGAATTTAGTGAAGCAAATAGTAAAGTATCTTTTTTAATTTAACTCTTTGTTCAACAGACCAAGCAACTGAACGCCAAAGCAGTCCAGATCTCATATTCTTCCCATGGATATCACCCATTGCTGCGTTAATCACACTACTACATATGAACACAACGGCTTTTCTTTGTTTTTTTCTTTTGGACGATGCGAAGTTTGCTAAAATTGTATTTTTCTGGAATGATAAATAAACATGAGTGGCTGAATATAGCATATTCCAGCCTTAATGCTCACCCATGAAAATGTAAAAAGTAAACACTTTTCCCTGTGTGTTTTATATGGTCATCCCTTCTCACAGTTATCCTTCCTCCTGCCCTCATTCAATTTTGTAAGTTGAAGCATGCACACCACTTTTTCTAGTCTAGTTGAATCTTTGGCAGATCTGTTCTGATTTCAGCCTACCTGCTTGGTACAACCTACCAGGGAAATCTACTTGAATGGTTCTAGAAGGCCTAACAGGAATGTGTAAAACTAAAGCCTATTCTACTAAAAAAAATTGATAAGATGACTCTGGTTATTTAATTTTTCCAACAGGTATATCTCAAATGAGCCTGTCATATCAGTTTGTTCCAAATCACATCAGTTTGTTTCAAAGCTATTCAGAAACTTGAAAGTAAATTAAGCAAAACTCTGTGCCTTTAGGAAAATGGCCGAATAACTCCGAACCTATACTCTCTAATCTTTAAAGTAGGTATAATACTTTCCTTTATAGGATTATTGTGAAGTTCAGAGATCATGTAAATAAAGCACCTGATTTTAGGCCCTCGTAATTATTAGTTGCTAACGATTATGACTATTATTACATTGGACTGACCTGAACTTTCTTTAGCATAATTTAATTGCTAGTATAACATAATTTGTTGGGAACATTCTGATTATTCTAATATAGGTTCCTAATGACCATGGACTACCAGAGGCCATTGGTGAAGAAGGAGAAGTAATTAAAATAATGAGAACAAATGAAATATCAGGGTCCATTTTCACTTTATTTTATATATAACCTTGTATGGAGTGTCAATTTTGTGTACTCTCCAATTCAGAAGAACCTGCCTGTGAACAATGAGGCTAATGAATGGCCAGTGATGAGAATAGAATAACTAGATTACATGTTTTATCAATCTGTTGTAATGGGTTTGAGCTCATTAATAATTCGTTCATTTGTCCAGTCAACGTTTATCGAGGCTCCACTCTGTGCTAAACAGTACTCTTCATGTAGAAGAAGAACAGCGCTGAATAAAATAGACACTACCCCTGCCCCTAGGTAGCATACATTCAAGTGGAGGGAGCAGATGTTAAACAAATGAATACTGTGTGTACAATAATACCAGGTGGCCATAAGTGCTTTCCAGAAAAATGAAGCAGGGTAAGGAAAGAGAAGGTGAAAAGAACTGTGCAGTTTTAGTTATAGGTAACCACTTGAATTCAATGGGAAGATTATAAGAAGAAAATGCAATTCAGAAATATTTGAACAGATACGTCACTGATATGAGGGTGGTAGCCAACCAAATATCTGGAGGAAGAGCAATCCAGCCAGAGACAGCAGGACATTCAAAGCCAGTAAGGAGGAAAACATTCTGGTTGTGTATAAGGAACAGCAGGAAGGTCAGTGTGGCTAACTCGGACTTAAGAGGAGAGGGAAATAAAAAGTCTTCAGTAAATGATATGAAATAATTCTTTCAATTAGTTAAAAGTGTGGCATGGCTAGAAAGTGCAATAAGATTGCTGTCCAGGGCCAACTACCCACTTCTTAACTTCACATTTTTGGTTCAAAGGCCATTCACTGCTAGAGGCTTTTTAACTGATGTTTTATCTATGAACACAAGTAGTTTTAAACAATCATGATTTCTTATTTGATCTATATCCTTTAATTGATTTATAGTAAGTGCACACATAGAAAAAAAGAGCACTGTAAAAACAGGCAAAAAGTAAAGTGGAAATTGCATACAATGTATAATGTATAAAACCATGTCTCTCATTTGATTTTTTTCTCTAATTTTTCTACATCAAGGAGAATAATGTAATTGAAAATCCAAATTCTGAATTTCAAGTCATTAACCCTGAAAAAGTTAGTTTTTAATATGCACACAAAAAATCCCTTATGTGTTAAAAACTACATTACCTTTCTATTAAGAAAGTAGAAAGAAATGACCCAAAGTAGCTTCATAATAATAATAAAGTGTCATGAACTCTCTTCTGAGTAATAACAAAACAATATGCTCCATTAAATTGGTACACTTTGAATATACTGAATTGCAAAATATTTCCAAACAGAATGGCCACCTTAAATTATTTATATATGACGACTCATTCTGTATGCTTCCAGTAACACTGAATTCTGGAAACCTTCCTTTCCCCTCTGTTTAACCCCTTTTATCCTAGATTTAATCCTCAGAGGCTCCTTAGCACCAAAGCAATAACTGGGAGTCAGCCATAATTCCACTGCTGGTTTCTTAACAGAAGAGCCCTGTATCCATCAGCTTGATATATGGTCTCCAAGATGCTATGCTGCTCAAAAAGCTTCTCTCAAGTTTAATATGACCCTCATGGGGCAAACACTCCAAGACAACCTCCTGAATCAATGCATCTTGCCCAGTAAATACTAATTCTACACAGCGAATGGATAAAACAGCCACCCCAATCTATAAATTCAAAGGAAGTGGGTTTTTAATAAAATTTCCAACTTAACATGCTTCAGAAGACAAAATTCATACAAAACATTAAGCAATAAATTAAATCACAGATTGGAATTATCAAGATGGTATTATCTTTTAAATGTATAATTCTATTAAACTTTAAAATGATTGGACTCTTCTGTCTAAAAAACAAAACAAAAAAACAAAAAACCAAATAGACAATTATTTACACATGTCCTAAACTCCTCTGAGAAAGCAAATCAAAACAAAAAACAAATAGAAAATGACTTATTTATATATGTCATAAACCTTTGCTCCCTACAGATTTACCAAACTCTGGGGGTGAGCTCTCAAACGCAGAAATAGAGGCTTTACAAATGTAATTGGAGACTACTAAGTCCGTGGGGCCAAGAAGCAGAACATTTTAGGGAGAACGTGAATTCACTGTGCTTTTTGTATGCACTAAAACATTTCTTTGGACATCCCACCAACATGTTACTTTTGTGGTGTGTGTTATTTATTTATTTTTGCTTGTGTGTGTGCATTTCAAAATAGTGAAATAAAATGCTGTGTTAAAATATCAAATAAGCCAGTAATATTTTGTATCCAACTCAATTCTCTAATATGATATTGAATACTACTCTGCACAAGGTTCTTGTTAGAGGCAGAGAAAGGGCAGAATAGGTAGAAGGAGAAAGAAAATAATCTACTCTATGTTTAACAGATAAGACCTGACTCAAATAACTATACCACCAAAAAAGAACGCTCAGCACGAAAGAGGTATAAATGCTACAGGGGACTTGGAAGTTAGAAACTCACTTCCAGGGGTGCACCGGGCCTTGGCGCTCAGAGATTCCTGGCTTGCAGAGGCACTGCCTTGGGGGCACTATCAGATTGTTCATCCAGGTTAATGATGTTCTCAGCTTCATTCCAGGGCCCATGGCTCCCACCAACTCTTCCTGTGCTCATTCCATTTAGATGTGATGCTTCTTGCTGGATTCACTAGCAATCTGACGATCTGACTCTAGCCTTCCCCACATTACCCCCTCACTTCAGGGATTACATTTTTGGTATTCTCATTTGGGTTTTTCTCTTAATATTAGAGAAACAGTGGCCATTTACCTATATGCATTCTTGCTGCATCACTGAATAGCCTGGCACATATTCAACATATTCAAAATCCTTGGATTATACATTTCTTTATCATTTTCTGAAGTAGGTACATATGAGCAAGGGTTTTAAATCCTAGTTTCCAGAATGGAAAATTAAAGTTCAGACGCATATATTGAGTCATTGAGTCATGAACAAATTGAAAACAGAAGGCAAGACTCGATTTCCAGTGACTAAACCATATGCCATTTAAAAAGATATTAATTATGAGGAATATGCAGATGTGCTAACAAATGGACAGTCAACCTTGAACACAAGGATGCACAAACAGAGCAGCATTAAACAGTAACAAGTAGGTTAAAATAGATTTCATGTTCACCAAACAGTCTTTCATCAGAGCGAACTTTTTGAAAGCATACTATGTACAAGGTTATTTAACATAATTATTTCTAATTATTAGAGTCACACGCCAAAATTGCAGTGTTGTTTCTTTGTAGGATAGACGAAGAAGGTGAGGCTCAGAGAGAAGTTAAATATTTTATTTCAAAACGCAAAACTGATAACTGGCACACCGAGGATTCTAACAAGGGATGTTTAAGTTCAAAGGCAGTGTGCTCTTAATTTTACACCATGAAACAGACTGCTATACTAGGTGATTTGTAACACAGAATAACAATTCAACATATTAAATCAATATAAAAGCAAACTGTTTACAATATTAGATAAATAAGTTTCAATAAACGTTGGATGTATTTTATGTCCAGGTCATATTCCTAAACAGTACCTCCCCAGCCTTATTTCTTTATCATAGCAGGGACTCCCATCATTCCACAAGGTACCACACGTAGAACTACTAGTGTGGATTTGCCACATCACTGGAATTAGTCAACATCCACAGAAATTCCATGAAATGTAAAATAGAGAGATCTTCATGTTAGTAAGAGGAAAAAGTGTATTTTAAAAACTTTGTTTTCATAGGTATGTCATGGATCTGATATTTGTCCATAGATTATTTAGAAATAAAACAATAGAATCTTAAAATCAGAAGGCAGAAGGCTTAAAAGGCACAAATTTTACCCTATCACCAAATAAGGAATTCTGGTCTAGAATATCCCAGACAGGTGACCCGCAGGCCTCTGCTTGCTCCTAACCAGTGATAGGAAAATAGTCACTTTGCAAGCTGTCCCACCATATGATTGAATAGTCTTTATTATTGGAAAGCTCTTTCTGATGTAGGATAAAATATTGTATCAGTTCCACAAAACTTAGGGCAGATATAACCTTTGTTTACCCTGAGATCTTCTGAGTGAAATGGGGCACTCTAAGTAATTGATAGGAGTGAACTGAGCTGCAGCAGGCATAAACTGGGACTATCTTTGGTAAGAGGTGCATGTGGTTGGTCATGCTAATGCTGAACTCCTTAGGACCTTACCTCTAATCCCTGAGAACAAGCCTCTGCTACCATTCATGGGCTAGAACCTCAAGTATTTTTAAGCATTTGTCCTCCTAGCCACTAAATTTCCCCATTTCAGGTAACACATCTCTACCCTCTCCAACTAGTTTCCATAGACTATGTTTTCTCAACAGTTTTCTAGCCTTGTTAACTGATTTGGATGTGTTACAGTTTCAGAATGTCTTCTTAACACTCCTTGTGCATTCTGATCACAGCCCAACACAGGAAGACACTGACTTTCCTTTCTTCAAGGAAACAGAAACTTCCTGAGTACTTTAATTTTGGCCTGCTTAATATTGAAGTTCATCAAGTTCATTCATATTGGCTATGGGGCTGACTCAAAATGATCATATAGATAGATAAAGAGACCAGATCAATTATTTTCTAATGTATACATAGTATTAAAGGACTATTAAAGCAGCAAAGCAATGAAAGAAATACCATAATGACCAACACAGTGCTTTGTCTATGAAAGATCCTATTAAAAACTGGATGAATGGATGGATGAATCAATAGATGGAAAGATGGATGAGTTGATCGGAGAAAGATCTGCAGGAAAAACTATTTCCCTCATGAACCGAGCTATTGTTAAAATCCAGAACATATTTTCTATTTACAAACAAATTACAAATAATTGTGAAAAATATTTTTCAACATAAATAAGATTAATTGCTTGGAGGTATTATCAAATTAAATCTGAAATACAACTTTAGAGCATATTCATTGTATCATTCATTTCTCTCAATGTTCTTATTTCACAGATATAAAAAGAGGTTAGAAAGGCCTAAGCAACATGTCTCAGTGACTAGGAGATAGAAACCTATAGTTTCATACATGTTGTTTTTGTTTTCAAGACCATAGCTCACCTCTCAAAACCCTGCTGAATTTTAAATTTAAGTCTAATTATTGCTTTCTCCCGATAAACCAAGGTAACGATAACATAAACATGTGAGAGCAGATATGCTTTTTATTTATCTTTGTAAACTTTACTGCACTTAAATTTTGAGAGTTTAGTATTGCTCCTTAAACACGTGTTAAACAAACGCTAAAATTTAGTTTATGGAGAACTAAACAACTCTTTTAAAAGTATTATCTGTATTTTCCTAACTACAAAAATGTTTATGATATGAACTTTAAAGATTACAAAACAAGTAAGGAAAACAATCATCCATAATTACACTCAGCAGAGATAGTCACTGTTATTATAGACAATCTTTACCATCTTTTTTCTATGCAAATGTATACTGTACATAATTAAGAATAACATTAAGATGAATACTTACATATTATTTAGTAAACTTTATTTGCTTTACAATATATGCCAGTAAGTGTTTTTGTTAGCTTCACTTTTCAAATAATTGCATGTACTATTTTTATAGATGTGAAACATTTGCTTAACAAAGCTGACATTGGTGGATACAGAATGATATTGTTTGGTGAATGACACTCTTTTAAGCATCTTTAGGGACACATTTTTAGAGTTACTAGATGAACATGGATGAATGCTCTTACTATTTCAGATATTAGTTGACTAATTATTTTCCAGAAAGTTGAATTTATGCTACCATCACTAAGGTATGAGTGGTCCATTTCCCAGTATCCTTATTAAAATAAGTATTTTATATAATGCTTTTATATGTGTATATATATATATATATATATATATATATATATACACACACACACACACACATATATATATACACACACATAGTAATGCAATTGTATCATTAAATATATATCTACATGTTATATAAAATGTAGATATTATAATTACATATGATATAAAGTGTGTGTGTGTGTGTGTATATATATATATATATATATATATATATAATAACTCATTCAGTCAACAGCTATTTAAAAGTCATCTATTATACACCTAGCACTATTCTATAACCTGGGGATACAGTAATGAACAAATTAAAATGGGTTTTATTAAGGGGGGTGAGATGAAAGACAAAAATTTAGAGGCAGAACTATAGAGATCATAAAAAGAGATCAGGGGTTGCCAGGCATTGGGGGAGGGATGTGTGAATAGATGGAACATGAAGGCTTTTCAGGACAGAGAAACTACTTTGTATGGCACTATAATAGTGGGTACATGTCATTATATATTAGCCTAAAGCCATAGGGTGTATAACACAAAGAGTGAACCTTAGTGTATACTATGGACTTTGGGTGAAAAAACATGTTGGTGTAGGTCTGCTCTGTGGAAGAGGCTGATAATGGGGAAGGGTATACATGTGTAAAGGCAAGGGTATTTGGGAAATCTAAAACTTCTACCCAATGTTGCTGTGAATCTAAAACTGCTCTTAAAAATAGGATGTGGAGAAATAGGAACACTTGTACATTGTTTGGGAGTACAAATTAGTTCAACCATTGTGGAAGACAGTGTGGCAATTACTCAAGGACCTAGAAATAGAAATTCCATTTGACCCAGCAATCCCATTACTGGGTATATATCTAAAGGATTATAAATCATTCTATTATAAAGACACACGCACACATATGTTCATTGTGGCACTGTTTACAATAGCAAAGACCTGGAACCAACCCAAATGCCCATCGATGATAGACTGGACAAGGAAAATGTGGCACATATACACCATGGAATACTATGCAGCCATAAAAAGTGATGAGTTCGTGTCCTTTGTAGGGACATGGATGAATCTGGAGAACATCATTCTCAGCAAACTGACAGAAGAACAGAAAATCAAACACTGCATGTTCTCACTCATAGGTGGGTGTTGAACAATGAGAACACATGGACACAGGGAGGGGAGCATCACCCACTGGGGTCTGTTGGGGGCGATTAGGGGAGGGACAGTGGGGGGTAGGGAGGTTGGGGAGGGATAACATGGGGAGAAATGCCAGATATAGGTAATGGGGGGATGGAGGCAGCAAACTACATTGGCATGTAGGTACCCATGCAACAATCCTGCACATTCTGCACATGTACCCCAGACCCCAAAGTGCAACTATATATATATATATATATATAAAGTATATTAACATTTGATGAGAGAGAGAGAGAAAAAAGAAGCATTTCTAATATAAGGGTATTGATAGTGATGAGGGAGGGAATGGGGGCAAAATTAGCATGTTAGGTACCATAGATAGGGAAGCCCTCTCTGATGAGCTTCTATCTGAGCTGAGATTTGCAAATTGCTGGGAGAAGCACAAATGAAGCAGACCCAAGGGAGAAGCCTGCTTGACAGGAGTCTGGAAGGTATTGGGCATGGAGGATTTGGTGATGGAACAGATGTAGGGATGAAGAGAATGAAAGAGGGATGCTTGACTCCTAAACTTCTGGTCTGAGCAATTAACTGAAAGATGACATCATTTTCTGAGATGGCCCTAATAGGGGATGGACACTTGGTGGAGGAAGGAAAAAAAAATTGTTGGTTCTGGATTGCCTCAGATATTTTTAGAAGGCCATTGGCTACATGGGACTGGAGTTCATGTGTTTAGGCCTGGGCTTATACACAAGGAAGGTATCAGTCTATAGACAGCAATGAAAACCAAAAAACTATGATTGAAATATTTACAACATGCTTATTGGCCATTTAACATTTCTGAGTTTCTAAAATACTTGTTTATGCATTTTTTCAACTAAAACTTTTTTTACCTTTGATAACCTTATTACATTAGATAATCCTGAATATTTCACAGTTTTGTCACTCTCATTTTCGTTCAATTAGCACTTTTTACATTTTTAACTTAATTACCTGATTAGAAGCTAATTAATGTCTTTATCGTAATGTATTTTGAGTTTATTTTAATTAAATCACAGAATAGGCAGTTTTGTATATTGGTTAAGAGCCATCTAGGTTCAAATCCTGATTGTGCTACCCACTGAACAAGTACCATAACCTCTATGTGCCTCAGTTTCTTCATCAATGAGAGAAAGATTAAGGTGACACATACTTCATAGGGTTTGGTTGGGAGGATTAAATAAGTTATTGTATCAAGTGGTTATGCAATGTAATATATACATAATATAATAAAGTACACATCACAAGTCCTATATAAGTATTTGCTATTGTTAATGCTCTTTAGCTTAACCCCAATGTCTGTCACATGATCTTACCATATCTATTATTCACACTATAACAACAATCATGGTTTATTCATTTGTTATTTGTTAGAAACATTGATCAAGTATCTTTTCAATTATCATTGAATCATTTATGGAACCCCAGAAAACATGTTTATGGGTGATACTGTAATGACTAGAGGGACATAGTAGTTGTAAATTTTTATTTAATGGCAAAAAGATCATAACATTTTGGGGTCAGCATTATAAGCATTAATATCTGGTAAACAATCTAGCTCAGTTTATAACCAGTTAGCGGCTCACATCATCCGAATGATCACTTATGATCATCTTCATGTCATAGTAAAGATGGTATGCATGATAGGAATTAAATGTTTTGAGAACCTTATATGTTCAAGGTACATTTTAAGTTACTTGAAGATAAGCACTATACATTCAGATTTATTGTTTCTCGACTGGTGTGGTGGGTCACACTTGTAATCCCAGCATTTTGGGAGGCCAAGGCAGGCAGATCACCTGAGGTCAGGAGTCCAAGACCACCCTGACCAGCATAGCAAAACACCGTCTCTACTAAAAACATAAAAAAAATTAGCTGGGTGTGGTGGTGGGGGCCTGTAATCCCAGCTACTCCAGAGGCAGAGGCAGGAGAATCACTTGAACATGGGAGGCAGAAGTTTCAGTGAGCCGAGATCAGGCCATTTCACTCTAGCCTGGGCAACAAGAGCAAAATGCATTCTCAAAGGAAAAAAAATATTTTTTCAGTAATTTTCTTCCCCATCCTTCATAAATGAGATCGCTCTAGATACATTATTTGTAATAATAATATTTATGAAATAACAAAGTCTGATTCTATATTTTGTAACCTCTTAAAAAAATACCACATATTCTCACTCATAGGCAGGTGAGAAAAATGAGAACACATGGACACAGGGAGGGGGGTACTACACACTGGGGTCTATTGGGGGGAATAGGGGGGACAGTGGGGGGGTAGCTGGGGAGGGATAGCCTGGGGAGAAATGCCAAATGTGGGTGAAGGGGAGGAAGGCAGCAAAACACACTGCCATGTGTGTACCTATGCAACTATCTTGCACGTTCTGCACATGTACCCCAAAACCTAAAATGCAATAAAAATTAAAAAAAAAAAAAGCACACGGTTTAGAAAAAGCATGTTCTGCTTATATCCAATACAGAGCTTAAATTACCCAGCCATTTTAGTTTTAATCACTTGAGAAAATATTTTTCTTAATTTTTTAATTACTTTTTAAATTTTTGTGGTTATATAGGGAGTGTATATATTTATGAGGTACATGACATTTTGATACAGGCATGGAATGTGAAACAAGCACATCACGGAGAATGGGGTATCCATCCCCTAGGGCATTTATCCTTTGAGTTACGAACAATCCAGTTACACTTTTTAAGTTATTTCAAAATATACAATTAAGTTATTATTCACCATAATCACCCTATTGTGCTATCAAGTAGTAGATCTTATTCATTCTTTCTATTTTTTTTAACCCATTAAGCATCCCCTCCTCTGATCCAACCCTCCATTACTCTTCTGAGCCTCTGGTAACCATCCTTCTACTCTCCATATCCATGAGTTCAATTGATTTGATTTTTAGATCCCACTATTAAGTGAGAACATGCAATACTTGTCTTTCTGTGACAGGCTTATTTCACTTAATGCAATAATCTCCAGTTCCATCCAAGTTATTGCAAATGACTGGATCTCATTCTTTTTTATGGCTAAATAGTACTCCATCGTGTATATGAACCACATTTTTGTTTATCCATTCATCCGATGATGGAAACTTAGGTTGCTTCCAAATCTTAGCTATTGTAAACAGTGCTGCAACAAACCCAGGAATGAAGATATTTCTTCAATATATTGATTTCCTTTCTTTTGGGTATATACTCAACGTGTGATTGCTAAATCATATGGTAGCTCAATTTTTAGTTTTTTTGAGGAGCCTCCAAATGGTTCTCCATAGTGGTTGTACTAATTTACCTTCTTACCAGCAGGGTACAAGGGTTCCTTTTCTCTACATCCTTGCCAGCTTTTGTTATTGCCTGTTTTTGGACATAAGCCATTTTAATCGGGTGAGATGAAATCTCATTAGAGATTTGATTTGCATTTCTCTGATAATTGATGATGCTGAGCATCTTTTCATGACTGTTTGCCATTTGTATGTCTTTTGAGAAGCATCTCTTCAAATATTTTGCCCATTTTTTGATTGGATTATTAGATTTTTTTCCTATAGAGTTGTTTGAGCTCCTTATACATTCTGGTGATTAATCCCTTGTCAGAGGGGTAGTTTGCAAATATTTTCTTCCACCCTGTGGGTTGTCTTTTCACTTCGTTGACCGTATCCTCGGTGTACAGAAGATTTTTAACTTACGTGATCCCATTTGCCCATGTTTACTTTGGTCACCTGTGCTTGTGGGATACTGCTCAAGAAATCTTTCCCCAGACCAATGTCCTGTAAATTTTCCCCAATGTTTTCCTGTAGTAGCCGCATCATTTGAAGTCTTAGACTTAAGTCTTAATCCATTTTTAGTTTTGTATATGGTGAGAGATAGTGGTCTAGTTTTATTCTTTATGTAAAAAAATTATTTCTAAGAATTTTTGTGGGTACGTAGTAGGTATATATATTTAGGAAGTACACTAGATGTTTTCATACAGACATGTAATGTGAAACAGTCACATCATGGAGAATGGGGTATCCATCCCCTCAAGGTTATATCCTTTGAGTTACAAACAATTCAGTTACTTTTTGAAAAACTTGATATTTTAGGTTCAGGGGTACATATGCAGGTTTGTTATATAGGTAAACTGAAGTCGTGGGGGTTTGGTGTACAGATGATTTAATTACTCAGGTAATAAACCTAGTACTCATAGTTTTTTTTTTTTTTCCTGCTCCTCTCCATCTTCCCACACTTCACCCTCAAGTAGGCCCCAGTGTTCGTTTTTCCCCTCTTTGTGTTCCTGAGTTCCCACGTAGCTGCTACTTGTTGAATGCATCTCCATTTTTCTCATCTGGCCTTGCAGCTATACCATGAATGAGATGATGTGAGTGTTGCATTCTGCCTACATTCTTTGTGATTGTGCTAAGTGCCAGGCTGGGATTCAAACATGAGAATTTTGATTCAAAACCTCATCCTCTTTCCTGTTTAGTATACAATCTCCAAACTATAAAGATGAAAATATAGAAAGATTAAACATTTGTGATAAAACTGTGCTGTCATTTTTATATTCCCTGAAAAACTGACCTACCCATCCTCCTTGCCCCCCTTGCCAGGCATTGTTCCAGGTGATGAGTGCATAATGAAGAACAAACTAGCCAGAGTCACACCATTATGGGCATGAGAATACTGTCAAGAGGAGCAAGACTGGTATCCAACAAACAGAAAGCAACCTGTGGTTAAAATGTACACAAAGTGCTATGAAGGAGAACAGTGTGCTATAAGAGGAGTCATGCGGGGGGGGGCGGGGCTGGTTTAATTTTGGTTGAAAGGAAAAAGGCTTTCTAAAGAAATGGTATTTAAGTTTGGACCTATAAAATGACTCAGATTTTGTTGAACTATTATGTGCTGGAAGCTCTACGGTGATAGATATAGAACTCACTGTTTGAGAAATTAAAAGCAGTTCAGCAAGGGTGGGAGGCACTGCTCTTCCAAGCCACATAAGAGTCTGAAATTAATACTAAGGAAATGGGAAATCACTGATTCCATCAATGTTTTAAGCAGAGAAACGACAATTGTTGTTTAGTTTGAAAATATTGAGGCATAGATGATAGTGGCTACTCTATAGTAAATGAACTGGACTGGATTCTGAAAAGGAATGAATGGATTTAACATCTTATTGGTAAACTTTGATTTGAGTTTTTTTCCATAGAAGTTGAGTGCCGAATGTAAAAACAACCCAATTACTAAGTATTTCTGGCCACTTGATTTCATTACACTCACTTCTGGGAGCTCATTCTTATATGGATCAATAAAGAATCCGTCTCTATGTCATCAGAATACCAGAAAGAGACAGGGAAAACTATAGATACTTTTTATAATTTGCTAACCTGCCTAATTACCAAAATATTTAAAAAAAACATTTAAAATAAAACACAAGAAAACAAAGCTAAATAAAGAAGGAAAAGGATCAGCTAATTGTACCATAAAACCTCTAGTAAGTTTAGCTATTATCAAGCAACAGATTTTTTTTTTCTTTTTTTCTCTCTCTCTGTCTTTTTTTTTTTAGAGATGCAGTCTTGCTCTGTCGCTCAGTCTGGAGTGCAGTGGTGCAATCTCTGCTAACTGCAACTTCCACCTCCCAGGTGCAAGTGATTCGTCTGCCTTAGCCTCCTGAGTAGCAACAGAGTTTTTCCAAGAGTCACAGGAGCCAAGGCAAAACAGAAAAGAAATGATGACTTACCAATCAATACATTTTCTTGAAAAATTATTATTATTTTTTTTTCCAAAAAGTTTTCATTTTATGGGAATGAATTTAGAATAAAATTGATCCTTATTTAATAAAATAATTTGCCCTTTTGTAAAACAAGAGAATCACAGTTAATCAGTTAACTTTTCTGATTTCTAAAACTATCTACTTACAATGATCCCACCAAATAAGGAAAATACAATTTTGTACTTAAAACTAACAGCCAACTTTAACAACACTGACATAGTTATCTTACATCATTATTTATAAACACATTCATATCTATTGTTCTAGTTTTTTTTTTTTTTTTTTACGAGCAACCCCTTCTTTCCCCAAAAGGTGAAACCAAGCTCCAAGTACCGTGATCTATCCAACATCATTCCTTACTTAGGGAATTCCTAAGTATTTCTGGCTACTTGATTTCATTACACTCACTTCTGGGAGCTCATTCTTAAATGGATCAATAAGGAATCTGCCTTCATGTCATTAGAATACCAGAAAGAGACAGGTAAAACTATAGATATTTTTTTCTATAAGTAGCCAGCCACAAAATGCAGTAAGTGCTGTTATGAACATCACCACAGTAGCGGCCAGGGCCTTCAGTTCCAGCGGGGAATGCGCTCCATCTGCTCCAAAAGCCTGTTTTGCACAAGACCTCGGGTTACGTGTGGGGACTAGAAAGAGCTAAGCAACTGCTTTTGGATGAATGAAGTCTGAACAAACTTCAAACTTTTGGTAAAGAGTCTTTATGTTAAAGTTCATTAAACAACTCCACAACTTTAATGAATGATTTTGGCTAATTGCCCCTTGAACAATGCTAACTTCTTGATATTCATTTGTAAACATAAGCCCACTACAAGGTCAGAGTTAATGCTGGGGAATTATTGTACACCAGGGAATGGAAGAAATGCTTTCTATGTGTCATAACACTGAATCCTAGTAGTCCTAGGTGTGAAGTAGGTGGGTCAAGGAATCTGACACTTCATACGATAAATGACTTATACAAGACCACACAGGCAATAAGGGATTGTGCTGCTGTTTGAATCCAGCAACTGTCTCTAAATTTCAAGTTCCTGTTATTTTAAACAATGCTGTTTTTAAACACATGTATCATGTAAGTTGTGAGGAGCATGTTTTAGAGTAGAGGTTTGAAGAAATTGTCTCTTAGTCTGTTACTGTCTTTCCCTCTGCTTAGTAATTTTTCAAATCTTTTATTTGTCAAGGCACCTTTGGCTCTGAAAAAGGACTCTAAAGAAAAATAACGAAACAAGATATTTAACAAGAGCGACAGGTTTTACAGATCCAACCTAAATAAATGATATTTCTCAAGGCTGTCACTAGTGTAGTAGAAGAGTATTTAGGTCAAACTCTGACTAGGAAAGAAGCGTGTGTAAAAATTTTAAAAAAACAGATAAAAAGTCATCAATACTTCTTATATTAATGAAAAAATAAAATATTTTAGAGTACACTAGCAAATAAAACCTGAAGATGGTACAACATTTGTCTTGGTCTTTCATGGACATATTTAGGTTTATTGTTCTGAAGGAACTGAAAACTTCACCAACATTTTACAGAGAAATGGTAAGAATACATCAGTCAAAATTGGTGCAAATATTTGTCAAAAATTATATAAAACCCAATGGGCAGATTTCACCTAGCTCCAGTAATTATTCTTCATGAAATGAAAAATGGTTCCCGTGTTCACTAAGAATGCTTTAATTAGAATAGGAAAAAAGCAAGGATATCCCCAGTTACAGTATATAATAGGAGTAATATAGAAAGAGGGGCAGAGGTGGGTCAAGGGCACCAGAATAAAAAGACACCACTGAATACTAATTGCTATTGACCATTTTGAGAAAGAAAAGATTCCACTTCACATTAGCATCCATAGGACCAAGGTAACACACCTCCACCTCCACCTCTCTTTGTGGTTTAAGATTAAAGAGTTGCTTAAAATTGCTCTCCAAGACGATTTCAGTGAATTTGTTAACCAGGAAATATCAGACAGACTGAAGTCATCCTCTGTTAATTTTGAAATACCCCAAAGCTGTGAGTGATGTAGCTCACTGTGCTCAGAGAAAAATAGTGATTTTGAATTTCATTAGATACATTATTTGTTCAGCTAGAATGTGGAACTGTCACTTTGTCACACTAATTAGAGGCCCTGAAGTTGGTGGTCATAATGCCCAGAAGAGGTTTTTTTTTTTCTGTTATGTCTCAAACCACCAACCAAATTTTTTCCTTTTCTTTATAGAGACTTCCTACATTTAGACACTCTAGTTAAGCCTTTGCTTTCGACATTTGAATTCCCCTTAGTATTCCTAAGAGTATTTCTTAGTTTTCCTATTATTTTGAATACCATCATATTCATCCAATTAGTTTCCAGGCTGCATAGATTAAATTCTTTTTCCTTGAGTAGCTGATTACTTGAGTCCTTTGTTTAAAGCATATTTTCAATTGGAAAAATAATTTAAAATATATACAAGAACAATATTGTTCAATTAATTCTATTTGATTTTTGATTCTAATATCACTCATTGACTTCGTTTAAAATAATTCACTGAAGAATTTAGACTTTGTGAAATTAAAAATTGATATGCTTTGCAAGACTAACAATAAGTAAATTCAAGCTTAAGTCAAAGCCACTCTTTTCAGGAAGAGTACATTAAATTATCCCTTGTTGAATGTATATAGCAAGAAAAATAGCAAAATAAATTACTGAGGGGCTGGGTGCAGTGGCTTACACCTATAATCCCAGCATTTTGGGAGGCTGAGGTGGGCAGATTGCTTTAGCCCAGGAGTTTGAGACCAGCCTGAGCAACATAGTAAAACATCATCTCTACAAAAAAATACAAAAATAGCTGGGTGTGGTGGTGCATGCCTGTACTGCCAGCTACTCAGGATGCTGAAGTGGGAGAATTGCTTGAGCCCAGGAGATCGAGGCTGCTGTGAACCCTGACTGTGCCACTACACTCTAGCCTGGGTGTCAGAGTGAGAGATTCTCTCAAAAACAAAACAATATAGAACAAAATAAAAAATGACTGAGGTAGTGGAGAAAATAAACTGTTATATTTTAGAGTTGAACTCTTCCTCTATGGTGTCATTGAATCCACTGTTCTAAAATACAATCAAATACCAAGAAATTAAGTGATCTTTGAATAGTAGACAAAATTTTAGTCACTTAATGATTGACGTACCAGAACAGATGGGTTATAAAAGTCATTGTAATAATGGGATTGGTTATAATATTCAAGTTGATTAATTAATTACTCAAATAATAACTAGATCTAGCATTAAAATATTTAAATTAAATGTGGGGCATCTGCTATGGTCTATGTCTCTCCTATAATTCTTATGTTGAAATTCTCACCATCTAGGAGATGGAGCCTTAGGAAGTGATCAAGTTAGGAGATTGTAGCCTACATGAATGAGGTTAGTGCCCTTATAATAGAGCCCTAAGTAAGACTTCTCACCCCTTCTGCCATGTGAAGTTAAAGAAAATGACTGTCTATGAGGAAGAACCTTCACTAGACACGGAATCTGCCAGCACCTTGATCTTGGACTTCTCAGCCTCCAGAACTGTGTGAAATAAATTTCTGTTGCTAGTAAGGCACCTAATCTATTGCCAGGCATGGTGGCATGTGCCTACAGTCCCAGTTACTCAGGAGGCTGAGGCAGGAGAATTGCTTGAACCTGGGAGGTAGAGGTTACAGTGAGCTGAGATCACACTGCTGCACTTCAGGCTGGGCAACAACAGACTGAGACTTTGTCTCAAAAAAAAAAAAAAAAAAAAAAAAAAATATTATTGGATATATTGCATAGACATGATCTCCTTAAAATTTTAATTCTAATGCTTCCTATACTCCAGGAATCAGTGGCCATTAAATAGTGGAGTGTCAACTTGCTCCTTGTTGCCCAATCTTCTCACATAGGGAAGGATAAAACAGTGCAATGTAACAACGACTGTGTGTACTGCACCATGCTGTATCTATTGTAGGCATCATCACAAGCTTTAAGTGTTAATCCTATGAGATAGTGCTTATTATTTACTACCATTTGACAGATAAACAAAGTAAAGCAGAGTCTGATTGTATAACTTGCCAAGGTTCATAAAGTTAGTAGGAGGGGGGAAATTAAGATTTGAACCAAGTCTCACTGATCTTAGAATTCATGCTCTTTAACAGCACAATAACATGAGGGTATAGTGTACAGTGTGTATTCATGTAGGTGTTACAGACAAACATAGGAGAGATGGAATGTGGCATTTTCATATACATCATTTTTATTTTGCATAGTATTTTCCCTCTCAAGCAACCTATAATTTCATATTTTCTCAGGAAGTGAAAAATTTGCAATTGTTATTTTTTTTAAGAAAGTAAGCATTGATAAAGAGCTGAAAGTTCATTTCAGATTAACAAGACTATTTCACTGACTATAAAGCCTAACGACATAAGGAATTTAGGTTTAATATCTCAAAAGCATTTAAAGATTTCAGAGTAGCCTGCATCCATTCACTAGTTCTACAATAGAACTGTATCTGGCCATGTCACTGTCAGGCACAGTAACAGAAATTACTGTATGTTTTATTAAAAGCCTATTTTTGTCTCTCTCTCTCTCTTAACTGAAATCCTAATTTAGTTGTTGTTCCCTTAGGTACAAAGTACACAGTTCATAATTCATTTGATAAAAGATGTCAGTTTAGATTCTTGCCCTTCTCTGATAAATGAGAAAAAAACATGTACATTTCAATTTCCTCAATGCCAGAACTACCAGGAACAACCCCCTGTTGTGTTTCTCAAAGACCTTTGTGTTAAATTAAACATCAAGATTCAGAAACTGTGGGGAAGGATATTTCTAAGACAGAGAGAACAAATACATGAGACAGAGGGAGACAGCTAATGCTTTTCCTACTAGCCAAGTGATATCTCCCAAAGAGCATCTTTGATCCTCAAATTAGTCCTCACTTATAATTTAATATACCACAGCCAGTCTGCTGTTTCCTTACACTTAGTTTTAGAGACAGCTGTTGGAATCATCAAGGAAGATAAAAATTTAGATGTTTACAGGTTAGTTTAATTTGCAACCTAATAGTGATAGCTTATGTATATTTTGTATTTACATATCATGCTTTATGTGCTTTAAACAAAGAATTGAGCGGCTACCTAATGTGCCAGCTGATCTTCTCAGTGCACACACAGTCTTTATTCCCTGTCTAAACAAACTGAGGAAACTTCTGTAATTCTGAAACCCCTTCCCAGACGAGCAAAATGAGGCTTAGAGAGGAGGTAAGTTTGTCAAGGTCACACAATCAGGAAATGAAAATACTGGTCATGGCAAGCGGTGGATACGTTCAATTGCGATATTTTGATAGACGCCGTGCTTTACAAATGCACAGTCTAAGAGACATGTGTACTTCATTTACAGAGTCAACCATGGGAATAAGATTTAAACTTTTTCTGTGGTCATGCCCTCAACTTCAGATTTTGATGAGGAAAGTATTCCTCCTTTCTGATGGCCCAGAGGTCATACATGGTCATTTTGTGACCATTCCAGTGAACAATTTTCCCACATACTCACACCTGTTCACATGGCTTTTTACTAGAATATTCCACTTGTGAATAAGTGTCTTCACCTGACTATAGTGTTTTTCAACTGTTCACAGAAAATTGTTTTAGTACAGGAAGAAAAAGATTCTTTCTTTCATTAGTTTTTACAAATACAAATTTTCTTGCTCTCTTTTAAGAAAGTTTGTTAATTTTTTTAAGTTAATACTATTCAGTAAATTCAACCTCTTGACAAGAGTGCAAACTATGTACAAGCAGAAGAGCACACTATTCATTTTTCTTGAGATATGAAAGTCATTATCACAAAGAATTCAACTTTAATATAAGTCCAAAGAAAGGACAATGCAGTAGTGAAAAATAATGATAACCCACCATTATGCTCAAATATTTTGGGTAAATGTATTTGTACAGGTTCTAATGAAATTTTCTATGCCACACCTATAATGAAGTTTCTACAAAAACAAATCAAATCATAAAATCTAAATTTTTTTTTAACACAGCCAAAGAACTGTGATATAATGTACAAAGAAATGTACAGTGTAACTCACAAGACATTCAAGAGCTAAAAGTGCAGAAAAAGAAATATTTTCACAAAAATTATAAATATTTTCTCCTAAATAGATAAATACGAAGACTATTTTAACATTGTCTTCTTTTGATTAAAATTTATAATAGAAGTCCATGGGTAAATATGAAAGAAGTTGGGCAAAAACTTGGTGGGCAAGTTAAGTACTTATATCCACACTGGCAAAGGGTGGGCCTAACTGGTTCGTTTCCTTGCCTTCTCCACACAGGGAATATACCACATAATATTGCTTCAGCTTAACGCTTTTTTGTAAGGCTGTAAACATGGTTTACCTACATTTTTTTTCTCTTATGACATTATAAAGTTTAGAGCATGGATTATGTAGTCATCGAGGACAGTTTTCTAGGCCATCTGCAACAGGACTTAAAAACCTCATAGTTCAACCAACAATACCCTTAAAATTATATTTGACACTGCTATAGAGTCAAGTCATCTCTTCAGAGCTGCATTGATTAGCAGAGCCTCAAAATCTGTGTCACTTCTGCCAAGAGAGCATATGAGTAGTCAGTAGAAGGTGCTTTAAATAAACAACTGAGTATAGTGGCTCAGAATGAGGCTTCTATAGTCATCTCTAGATTTAAATACAATCTCTGCCTTTTACTAGTAACATGACCTTAATAGTTGCAGGCCAATCGTGTTTCTTCAACGGCCTCACGTATATATAGGGATAATAACAGCACTTTCCTTAAGGGTTTGTGAGGAGAATAAAATGAGTTAATATATGTAAAATTCCACCTGCACCTAGTATTCATAAATGCTATCTTGGCATGAATGATCACAACGTCAAAAATATCGTTTTTAGCAAATAAAAGGTTACATGATCTTAATTTTTCTCTAGGCACTGGACACTATGTCAACAGGCTCTGGAGTTGTGTTTGTGAACTCCTAGAAGGAAAAACCTTACCTATGAGGTCCAATAGACAGCAAACTCTGGAATCCAGGATGAAGATGTAACTGACTTGAGGAAACATATTTTGAAACCCTACAGAGATGTAGCCACAAGATGCTCATTAAAAAAATTCCCCAGAGGGGAAAGACTCAGGTGTTAGTTCCATGGAGTTTCTTATAATATATGTTGTGTGAAGAAATTGAAGAGCAGAGGAAATTTAGCTGATAGTGTCTTCACAGTAGGGCTGATTGGTGTCCTCAGTGCATGAAACATCATGTCCCAGGTAGGACTCAACATCTGGAACTGGTTACCCTTGCTATCTGTTCCTGTCCCATTCAGGAAGACTGCAAATAACACACGATGGCTTTCTTGCATTGGAAATACCTCTGGCCCTAAGAAGGGAGCTTATATATTCAAAGACCAGTTGAGCATGGAGGCTTATTATACCTATTTTTCCCTCAATATTTCTGTGTCTCAATTATGAATGTGGAATAGAATCATAGACAAGATCATGTCACATTTTTGCTCTGAAGGTATTTTAAAGATGGTCTAGCTCAGTGGTCTTCAAATTTGTGCATGCCTCCAGTGACCTGCAAGTTGGTAGTGGAGTCTCGTTGAAACAGAGATTGCTTGGCCCCACTCTCAGAATTTCTGGTTAAGTAGGTTGAGAGTAGGATTTGAGAAGTTGCATTTCAAACAAATTCCCAGGAATGTTGAAGCTCCTGGTCTGGGATCACGCTATGGATATTGCTGATTTAATTCACATCTGCCATTTTAGAGATAAGAGATCAACCGTCAGAGATAAAGTTACTTAAGTCAGACAGAATAGCTCATTAGCACAAGAGTAATTACTAGAACTTAGGGCCTGAGACCTAAAAATAGTGGAGAACAAGCCTAGAAGATGGTCAAATAAAGTGGCTCTGAGGAGACTCTTCACAATGGATTAAGCCATTTCATAGTTTTAGAAAACATCTCATTTCACATCCGCTTATTTCTCGAGGTTTCCTAATTTGAGAGCCCAAGCAAAAGCCAAACACAGATGTTAGGTTTCACGTTTGACATAATTTTCAACAAGTGATGAGGGTTCTCTAAATGTTCTCTGCTTGTTTTCCTTTCTCTCAAGCATTGTGGCAAACGCTTTTGCTATCAAGTGGCAGAAAACACAACACACAGAGACTTAAGCAATGAGAGGAGTTAATGGGCTCCTGTAATCAAAAAAGAAAAAAAAATCAAGGGAAAGAGCTAGGGTTGGGCAGTGCTGGATTGAAAGGATCAAATGATATCACCATAATCTAGTCTACCTCCTCTCACATCCACTCTGCTTTCCTCCTTACTGGCTAAATGTCTCAGACTCTTTAAGGGGCCACATAGCTAAGCAGCAGATTGAGCTGAATCCCGTTTTCAAACACAGGGCAAGACACATGCCTCTGTTGACTGTACTAGTTTACTGCAATTCATTGGCTTTGATTAGAATGCCTGTCATTTCCTGAAAAAAAAAAAAAAAAAAAAAAAAAAAAAATCACTGTGGTCAGAAGAATACAATGCCCTCATTGGTCAGACCTGGAAATGTAGTCAACTTTACACACAGCACATGTTTTGAGCTCGAAAGAGCCCAGGGTGCTGAGAGGGAAATTGGAGCCCTGTCATTCAAAGAAAGGCTGAAGGTATACAGGGTGCAAAAATAACACTACGCCACTAGTACTCCACAAGAGCATGATAGTAATCATTACTAATATCCTTCTATATTCCTGAGTCAAGGTAAATGCTGAGAGGGCTAGAGAAAGAAAGAGGGAGATCAGCTGTGACTCCTCTGTCTACCTCCATTCATCCATTCATTTTTATTCCATTTTATTTCTTCTTTTATAAAATTTAAATAGAGAGAGTCTCACTATGTTGCCCAAACTGGTCTCAAATGTCTGAGCTCAAGGGATCCTCCCACCTCGGCCTCCCAAAGTGCTGGGATTACAAGCATGAGACACCACACCCAGCCCATTCATTTTATCTTCCCCATAAATTTATACTCTAGTAGATAAGATATGATACATACATACAAAATATTTAAATAAAAATGAAAGTATACATTCAAAAATGGTTATCAAAGTGTAAGAAGGATTAATTTAATAAAGTAGGTATTGGATACCCTCATGTTTCTAGTTTCATTTGTCTCAGTTAATTAATAATCATGAAAATCATGGTGGTTGTAAGTGAATTTCCATATTCTTGTCACAATCTATCCTTCTTAAAGGTTTTAGGTTTTCCTTTAGACTCTGGGTGGTCTATATGCCTTTATAGAGATACAAAAAGGGATTTTCTTGATGCTGCTGATGAAACAAGATTGGAAATATGGTCTCTAATTAGCTAAGATATATTATGAATTTTCTCACTTTTGTGATATTCATATAGGCAGGTAAATGTTCATAGAATTTTATGCAAGTCAAGCATAGAGTTTGTCTATGAAAAATAAAGAACAAGAGATTATTTTAAAGAAATAAAGCAAAAATTTCTTTAGGGCACTATAAGAATTCAAATAAATCTTCAAGTTGCTTTTAGACTGCAGTGTCAGTCAGACAGACATGATTTTTTTTGTAAGCTTAAAGTTATGGATAAACCTTTCTTCCATGAAAAAAGAAGTAAAGGGAATTGTACTTATTCTTTGTTAAAATGTGATTTAGAAAATATCAATGGAACTTAAAGGAACAGTATTTCCCATCCGTCTCTCCTGGTAAAAAAGAAAAAAATGTGATTTTAATTTTTTTTTTTTTAGTCTCTCTCTCTTGCCCCAGGAAGCTTTAAAGACAGCACTTAATTGTGTGTGTGGGCATGTGTATTTCTATATAATCCACATGAGAGTATGCAAATATGGAGAGCTGGCTGCTCTTTGCTGGAGGCTTGTTGAGTCCACAGTAAGCACACTTCAAAGTTTCCTTCCCTCTTCTCCATAGCTCAGAAGTTAGTCTCTTTCTAAGGTGTTTTTATAAGCAGGAGGTTCATTGCCAAGATGGCAAAAAGTAAAAAACTTATTCACAAATGTATCCCTCTCTTTGGTTTATAATATGTAATATTACAAACATACACCTGCTCACACATGCACACACACACACACACACACACACACACACACACAGAGCAGGTTAAACTATTAATTCTAAAAAGGTAAAGGTAACAATTTTAGGAAAGGATTTGAGAGCATGTTGAAGACAATGATAAATCCTTTGGTTCTATTCTCATAACATACCTGGGAGAAAGCATGGGTTAAACTAAATGGTCGGCTTTGTGTTTTCAAAAGCACACTATTTTATTAAGAATTTAAATACTTTTTATTTGTTGAATTCTCCTGCTTTATTATTTTCAACGGGTCAATTTTTCCAGGGAAAAAATAGCAGCACATTTGGAAGATATACACAGAAGTAAAACATTATGCACAACTATTCTAAAGATTCATATGAACTGGATGTAATATAAATTGTGTAGCTTTTAATATACTGAAGGTAAAGACAAACCATCTGTTTATGTGGTAGAATGTTGTCGTTTTAAAGAACACCATTCCTCACCATCCTATATCTTTACTGTGGCTTTTACATTATAAAAAGCAGTTAATCTCATCTTTCCTTCTACCCTCTGAATAACGTAGTATACCATCTTAGCCTATTGTTTATTTCAGCTGCTAACCTACAGTTTATTTTTTAAATTTCCATTCCTTTGTACTCTTTCCATTTTTAAGATATCCCATTGCCCCCTGCACATTGCTGTTTCTATTTATATTTTTCAAAAAAATCAAAGTGGATACAGAGCAGATGAAAAATAGAAAACACATACTGATGGGCTCTATATCTGTTCCTGGCAAGAAAACTTTGACGTTTTTGATTTTATTTTTTAAAAGTAGCATTTTGATATTGCACTAAGTTGATTTTAAAAGGCATAGATATATTTTACAATGCTCAGTGCCACAATGCATGAAGAAAGTGCAAGATACAATAGAGTTTGCATTTGTAACTCTTATTTATTTATTCTTTTGCTTTTTGGTCTATACTTGTCTTTTGAGTTATCTAGTTGCTCCTAATTCTCTTGGAGACCCTGCTAAAAAAGATACCATTCTCCCATGGTTGGTTGATAGTGCTACCCACAATTCATTCCTCTTAGGTCTTAGAAAGAGATTTTGGTTGAAATTTGAAAATAGGAGAGAAAGCTAAGTTCTTTCCTTTAAAACCTGAAGGAGAAAAATGTGTTCACCGAGCAAGTCACACCAAAAATCTCAGACTTGGTCCCTAATCAATTGAAGGGATATAATCAATGATTTCTTTTTTCTTTTAAGGCAGAGCTGTTGCAATGTTTAACCTAAGAGAAGAATTTGGTAGCACTGTCCTGCTTCAGAGCAGCTGAGGGTAGGCTGCTCTGAGGGTGGATCATTCTGCCACCTTTGAAGTGTGTCTTTTTCCTAAATAGTAGACACTTGCTTTACCTACCTATTCTTTTTTTTTTTTTTTTTTTTTTTTTTTTTTTTTTTTTTTTGAGACGGAGTTTCGCTCTTGTTACCCAGGCTGGAGTGCAATGGCGCGATCTCGGCTCACGGCAACCTCTGCCTCCTGGGTTCAGGCAATTCTCCTGCCTCAGCCTCCCGAGTAGCTGGGATTACAGGCACGCGCTATCATGCCCAGCTAATTTTTTGTATTTTTAGTAGAGACGGGGTTTCACCATGTTGACCAGGATGGTCTCAATCTTTTGACCTCGTGATCCACACCTACCTATTCTTAATGCCAAATTTACATTCACTCTGTATTGCAGAGATGGATAGTTGACTACTCTTTAGTTCAAGGCCAGCATTCTGCAATTGTCAGTAGAATTATACACTCACTAAGAGTCAGCTGTATTTTTCAACACTGTGATGTCAATTGTGGTTCTCATTGTGATTATGTCATTTAATTAAGTAATGATTAAACTGATGAGTACTGTTAACATAATAGAAACTTTTTTTCTATGAAAATTAACTGCTTTGAAGAACTTAACAGTGAAGACTTAATAAAACAATACTGTGAAATTTGTATAGGAAAAATAACTAAAAAACTTAGGAAATTATAAAAACCTGAAAAATTCTGTAATTAGATTCCTCCTTAATTATTTTTAAATTTTTGATCTCTCTCTTTTTTTTTTTGAGACAGAGTTTCACTCTTGTTACCCAGGCTGGAGTGCAATGGTGCGATCTCGGCTCATGGCAACCTCCGTCCCCTGGGTTCAAGCAATTCTCCTGCCTCAGCCTCCCGAGTAGCTGGGATTACAGGCACGTGCCACCATGCCCAGCTAATTTTTGTATTTTTAGTAGAGACGGAGTTTCACCATGTTGACCAGGATGGTCTTGATCTCTTGACCTTGTGATCCACCCACCTCGGCCTCCCAAAGTGCTGGGATTGTAAGCGTGAGCCACCGCGCCCGGCCTTGATCTCTTTTTAAAGAAGTTTTTGAAGTGGAAATCATCAACTATGCAGTATGGGTGTAGTTTTTGTAGCAAATATGTTGAACTTATAAATATTTAATTAATACTCCAAGGAAACAACTTGGCCCTATATAATTAGATTGGTGGATAAATATATAGATAAATATATAATTATGTGTTCTAAATTAAAGTTGTGTTTAACATATATTTAGATTTTTTAAATGTTCTGTTTTAATCATTATTTTCAGTTAACTGTTCAACTGACAGTCATAACAGGTAAGTTAATTGAAAATGATGATTACAGTGGAAACTGCCAGAAGGGGGAGAGCAGGAGAGAGAAAAGAACTGAAAAACCAACTATTGGGTGCTCTGCTCACTATCTGGGCAATAGGGTCAATCACACCTGAAACTTCAGTATCACACAATATATCCATGTAACAAGCCTGCACACATATCCCTGAACACAATATAAAAGTTGAAATTTTTAAAAAATAAAAAATAAAGTGGTAGGTAAAACAGAGAATTAAATATACACAAACAAATGTATAAACATACCTCAAGAGGGTCCTATATTATGTATTTTTACACTGTTATGATAATCTTAACAGGAATAAAATTGATTTTAGGATGAATTCAACCCTAAGTGTTGAATTTAATCCTGGAAAATGTTTATCCAAGTAAAAGACAAAGCAATAGCAAAAGATAATTTTGGGGATTATTTTCCATGTTATCACTACCACAAAGAGTTCTGGTAATTTATTCACCAAATATTTTATGCTAGACAATGCAGCTACAAAAAATATACAAATCACACACAGTTTCCACTCTCACAGCTCAGAGTTACAAGTAGAAATCAGAATATTCAAGCCCTAGATTTGAGAAATAACTAAGATAATGTTTTAAAGAAATCATCTACCTATAAAAGGAGATCAGGATTTTCCCTCCAGTAGGGAGCTATAAACATTTTAAACAAAAACCTATTGAAATAAATTTCTTGGTTTTTACACTGAAATAAAATGTCAAAATTAATTGTCATGTAAGGAAAGGTTTTCTTATATCTCCTTCAAGGAAAAATTTAGTAAACTGCTTTCTTCATTTTTTTGGTGCTAGTGCATCATTATTTCAAAAATTGGACTAATTTAAAAGAGAAATTGTGTAACTATAATACTTGCATGTGTGTGTTCATATACAGACATACATACAGGATCTAAAAACCAATCACTTAGACATTTACAGAAGATTGACAAATTATCAGGCTCCAGTAAATCATACATTCTAGCATACATGCTTCTTGACTTGGCCAAGAAATCTGCTTTGGACAGTTTGAGGCAAGCAAAGATTTTCAGGGCTTGTACACTGGGGCTTGACTCTGGAAACCCTGAATTTTCCCTGGGAACCTGAAGAAGCCCAGTTTAGCCTCCTGGAGCAAGAAAAACCATGGTGACAACCCACACAATCATGTGAGAAATAATAAAGAATGGTTGTTTTAAGTTGCTAACTTTTGGAGTGGCTTGTTACACAGCAGTACCTGAAAGAACATTCCAGTCTCCTAAATTCTAAACACAAATGAATTCAGTAGTTTGAGCTAAAAAAATGTCAGTCATTAATATATTATTCCTTTAGTGGCATTATTGGGCAAAAACCATATACTAACATGTTTAAAAGCAAACATTTTATTTAGTTATTCAAAAGCACATTGGCTGAACAACTACTAAACTTGCCTATTTAGTGAAAAATGAAAAAAAAAGTTATATTCCAAGATGTAACTTTTTAATATATGTATTTGAGAATAATTAGGGAAAAGTCAAAAAGTTTTAGAATAAAATTTCAAATTACTTGCTTTTGGCTAGCATTAACAATGTAAAAAAAGGATTTGTGAATAAAATATACAGATAATAGATATTTTTGAAAAGTCATAATAATTATATTCAATAAGTAGCTCCTTATAAACACAGAAGAAGAGTTTTATTAAGGAAAAAGTGTGAAATCCCAAGCTAACCAATAAAAGCTTGATGTAAAAATCATTTGCAAATTATGATCTAGAGGTCATGGAGGAGGATGCTAAAGCTCTTTCAAAAAGAAAATCACTTCCCATGCTTCCTGCTTACTTCATCATCTAATACTCATCACAACCACCCCTGAGCAGGGTTATGGGTCTGGCCATATGTACATCAACAAGTTAAGAGGTAAGTGTAGGAAAGGATAGGAATGTGGCAAGATGAAATTATCCTGGTCTCCGCAGCCTATGTGAAAGTCAGATTTTTTTTCACTTGCCTTTTCTATAGGGCATTTTCCAGGCCCCCAAAAAGAGTCTTAGTAGGAATATAGAACAAAGGAGGTAGGAAGCATCAAATGTTTATCAAGACAGGCAATACGCTAAACACATTACATATATCATGTTGTTGAATCCGTCAGTCAGTTACATCCGGTGGGAATTACCGTCCAGCCTCTTTAATGGATGAGCAAATTTAAAAATTTGCTCATAGTCACTCAAGCAGTGAAGGAAAGAGGTGGATTTAAATCCATATTTTTAAGACTCCAACATCTATGCTTTTGCAATGTGCCTACGTTTTAATTCCTAATGGTTTTCTATCTTTGATTTTTTTTCATTGATATTTTAGGCAGAGAAGTGGGGAGGGGATTCAGGGAAGGAGAGAGTCAAAAAAACCCTGTAAAACAAACTACTCACAACTATTTTGCCTCTCTCAATTTTTGGTTTTCTAATAACACCTTTGGGAAAATAAACAGATTTCTCAAGCTTAGTATTTTATACTGTTTGTAGATTATAATAATTCTCATCAATTTAAAAGTACTAATGACAAATTATTTACTGTCAGAGGAAAATGGATAAGGTTCACAAACCAGGGTGGCTTCAAGTTCCTTCTACTGTTATAATAAAGCAGTTCAGAAAAAGATAAACAGAAGAGAATTATTCCTTTTTGGAATAATATAAAACTTTCATAAAAAATCTGTTTCTAGCTTGTCAGTATGGAATTTGTCACTAATCATTTTAAACTATGCCCTTTTATGCTTCTTCTGTCTCTTTTAGCTTTCTCAGTAGTTCTTTGATGTAACAAAGACAGTTTCAGACAAGATTTCAGTTCATCTGGAAAAAAAAGGTTTAAGTCTGGAGGCAAAATGCAGTGTATTTAAAATTTATATACTCTATAATGCCTTTGTTCTGAACTTGAAGATCCTGCAAAACTTCTAAGCTTCTTTGCCTTCCTCCTCTAAGCTCATTTGTTCTTCCTTTGCTTATTATCATGCAACTGTGACTTTAACTGGTGCTTCCATCATTTAACTACATGCAGAGTCATGGCTGACCCTTTCTGATCAATTGCCAATCCATACAGGTTTGACTGATAAAAGAGCCAATTAGATTTAAGCAAATTAAGGGACATCACCAATGTCAACCACTTATTAAACTGAATGCTGAATTCCATGCATACAAAACACTAATGCACTGAGCCCCATTAAGCGTTGAAATCCTAACCCCATTAGTAACTCCAGACCTTGAAGGGGTAAAGGCCATAGGAAAGTTTCATATTTATGGATTAACATTTGGATTCGTTTTTATTTTTTAAATTCTTTTCCTGGAACTCTTGAACCTGTACCATAATGCTATTCAAGAGCTCTGATTAAATATATTCTTTATTTCCAACAGTACCTTAGTGCTAAATATGAGCATTATGTTATTACAAACAACCTAAAAATACAGTAATTGTAGAAAAACAAAAAACTTGGGTGTGCAGAAGGAGGGGAGGATCTGTCACATAATTGGAAAAACAGAGAGAAGCTCCTCCAGTTGTCCAAATAAAACATGGGTGTTAATTGGGAATTGCCACTGTCCATCTATGTGCCGAGTTATTAGTAGCAGCTTCTTCTTGCTTTAATTTCTGTCTTCAAATAACTTGTATTTATCATATTCTTAATTGTATATTTTTTCATCAGAAAAGCAGAGGTAGGACTGGCAAATATGATGTCTCCTAACCATCAATTAAGGATGATATATCATGGTAAAATTCTTTGGAGTGTGATCCTTTTGTCTCTCCTTTCCAAATTCCTATCTAAACTAAGGATTGTTTATTCTGTGCACACCTGAGGAAAGTAATGACTATAGGGAAGAATAAAAGAGTGATGAGTTGGTGTAATATGAGAATACCTCTTACCACCAATATGCTCACCCTAGTTACAGTTTGAGCTTCCAATTTTATCTGCATAACCACAGCATTCCTACATTGGACAGTGGTGTACAGAGAAGGTCATGTTTTCACAACTGGCTAAAATACAAGGTTGCTCAGGTTGAGATGAGGCCGGATTAGCCTGAGCCATGATAAACTTAAAATTTAAAACTAATAGTTAAGTGCTCTTGACTAATTTATTCACTCATTCATTCACCAATTATTCATTATGCACCTACATGTCTCAGGTTTAGTCTAGGCGCTGAAGACAAAAATGTGAGTAAGAAACAGTGCCTACTCTATAGGATCTTATAACCAGTGATTATGACAGATTAAACAGGCAATTTCATTATAATATAGTTCTTCTCTGGGATACAGAAAGGCCTTATATCAGCCTCTGTTGGCAAAAGATGACTTTCTGATGGACCAATTTTAGGTTCAAGCCTAAAAAATGGTAGGATTTGGCCAGATTAAATGGATAAAGGGGGTTTTCCAGGTCATATTTGATAGCAAATATTTGATGAAGAAAAAAGAGCATTTTATTTTGCCCAACTCTTTTATTATTATGTTTTAAAACTATGCAAAAGAAGCAGAGCTAAGGATATTATCATTACAGATCTTGCATCATCCAGCATTGAAAGATACTGGGAATTCAACCTCACCATAAAAGAGATCTAATATTGAAATCAAGGAAATGGCAATAATGATAACAATCCAAATATAATGGAAAAGTAAATAGCATATAGAACCTTCTCTGCCCATAAGTTGGTTCGCTTCTGTATATTGGTTCATTTATTATTCATTTCAGAATGAAACACAGTTCACTGGACAAAGGCATGGAAGATTTCTTTAATAACTCTCAGTACTAATTTAATTCTACTTAAACACACATATTCTAGTGAATGCCACATGCTTTTCAGCATGATTTTTATGTGTAAATCAGGATAATATGTTTTCAGATCATTAAGTAAAAGGAAGCATGAACTAAAACCTATTTAATCAATGAGGTATCACCTTTAAACTGCCACAAGGTCATAAAAAAGATAATTTCAAAGCTATAAGTTTCCTAATTGTAATCAACAACAATCTAATGAAAAAGGAAAGTATGTCCTAATGGCCATAATAAACTTTAGCAAACCACTGTCTGTCTTTAAAGATATTTGCTTCCTCTTTGGTGAAGGGCCGACTCCCAAATTCTAGATTTCTGAATACATAAAGTGAATGATTGCATCGGGCCCAGAGAGTGTGGGCCTGCAGTGCATTATGGTAATGACACAGATAAGCATCCACAGAGCAGAGATGGAGATAAGCCTCAGTTAACAGTTTACTTAGTTTGACTACACCACTATAAAACAATAGTTTCTTCCTGTTTGCATAATATTAACCCTTTTACTGACAGGTATATTCACATAGTGGATATTCAGTTAGCAGTTGGAGCTTGCTATTCTTAATTGAATCATGATATATGTGTAAATAACAAATTATTAGACCATACATTCCTAAACACATGAACAATGAATTAAATTTGCCCTATTTTATGAACATGATATAAATTACTGTAAATCACAAACTATTTAAATCAGTATAAATACCATAAATAAACATGTTTATTAAATCTTGCATATATCTTATAGAAAAGGTATTATTATCAAACTTAAAATCTCTATTATGGCACTAATTATTCTTTAATTTCTAAATTTAAATAAAGCATATTATATATTAAGGTTTAGAGTCATCACACTTTTCTGTCCTTCCTAGCACATGTGTTCAAGCAAAAAATGAAGACATGACTCCCTAAGGTTTATTTTAGTAAGGGGAATTTGTTTTATTTTGTGTTTCTGTCTCAATTTTTAAACAAATATATCTAAATTCAATTCCCTTTTAAAATTATTGGTTCAATAAATATGATACTAACCTGAGTTGATCAGCCCAAAAAGTTTCTTTTAAGCATTCTTTTTTAAGTAACGTAGCTTCTAACATTTAGAGTTTCAAGTGTTTTAGCAAAACATCAATACATTAATTTTAATAATGGCATAAAAGGTAGATAATAGTGGTTTTATGATATAACAAGTATTGAATCTTTTTGGCAGGAGAGAGGTTCCATACAAATTGAAGATTTCCCTTTATTTTTCTGCAGTGATTAGGCATTTTCTGTTCTTATACTCCTTATAACTGGAAGCGGGTTAACCTACCCTCAGATTGCTGACAAAAAACTGTGACATTCCCATGCATGAATCTGGAGAACATCATTCTCAGCAAACTGACACGAGAACAGAAAAGGAAATACCACATATTCTCATTCATAGGCGGGTGAGAAAAATGAGAACACATGGACACAGGGAGGGGGGTACTACACACTGGGGTCTATTGGGGGGAATAGGGGAGGGACAGCGGTGGGGGGAGCTGGGGAGGGATAGCCTGGGGAGAAATGCCAAATGTGGGTGAAGGGGAGGAAGGCAGCAAAACACACTGCCATGTGTGTACCTATGCAACTATCTTGCACGTTCTGCACATGTACCCCAAAACCTAAAATGCAATAAAAATTTTTTAAAAAAACTGTGATATTCTCCCTTAGTCCAGAACACACTCAATCCTGGAATCTGGGCTACAAGGCAGACACTGGGTGTGCTGGGGTCCTTTGCCTTCAGTATTTTCAGAAAACACACATTCTTGAACATCCAATTGAGAATCATGCTCTTAACATTATTAGACATGCTTTCTGTTCAAGGCCATCCATGTCAACCCTAGAGGGAGTTTTCCTAAATGCAATTATTTCCAACACCTAGTTAAAACATGGTAGAATTGATGGTACATCAAAATAATGGTAATTGTGAATAGATAGGTTGATATTTATAGAAATATTTATAATAAAAATAGCAAGACTGTATCATATTTCACACGTGAATGTGGCCCTGCTGAACTGTAATCATTAGGATTAGGAATTTAAAGCTATTTTTTAGTAGTGCAAATGGAATTTTCCTATTCTGTCATCTGCACCTTGCCCTTTTTGCCAAAGACCATAGTTTAAGTATATAATTGAAGTAGTTATTTAGAACACCAGGAATGAGAATCATTTGCAGTAGAAAATGGAAGCTCACATTACAAATTTAAATTTTGGCTCTAAATCTCAAACAGAAAGTGTTTCCCAATTTTCTTAGGCAGAAATCCAGAGATATATGTGTGTGTGTGGTATATATAAACACACACACACAGTGTGAGTTGGATGAAGGCAGTCTCAACAAAACAATAAAAGACCATCAATTAACGAATCTCAATAAACAAAGCAAAACAACAATCAAAAGAACCAGAAATACAATTGAGCCTCTAAGTTCTAAAATAAAATACCTCTAAATATAAACAAGATATTCAACGGACACTTAGTTCAGGGCATTTATATAAAATTAGATAGCCAACATTTACATATACTTACTTCCTGGAGGCATCGCGATCATTATAGGATCGGAGATCAAGCTGCCTTGGCTATTTGAAATATTGACTTGTACAGTATAGTTGGTAAAAGGAACCAGCCCATCGATGAGCACCCAAAAGTTTGTCTCTTCTCCACTGTACATAACTTTTGTGACATTCAGAAGGGTGTAGTTATTACCTACTGATTAGAAAAGAAAATTATTAAAATGAATACACATCTAAGAATTATTTCCTGCTATTATGTATTTTCTTGAGCTTCTAAATATACTGTACTAAGCAGAACTGTCACTTTACCACTCTAAGAGGCATTACATGTGGCTCTATTGATGGTGCATATTTGGATTTTATTTATTTTTTAATTTTATTTTTATTTTTATTTTTTGGGACGGAGTTTCACTTTTGTTATCCAGGCTAGAGTGCAATGGCGTGATCTTGGCTCACCGCAACCGCCGCCTCCCAGGTTCAAGCAATTCTCCTGCCTCAGCCTCCCGAGTAGCTGGGACTACAGGCGTGCACCACCATGCCCAGCTAATTTTTGTATTTTTAGTAGAGACAGAGTTTCACCATGTTGACCAGGATGGTCTCGATCTCTTGACCTCATGATCCACCCGCCTCAGCCTCCCAAAGTGCTGGGATTATAGGCGTGAGCCACCGCGGCGGCCCCATATTTGGATTTTATTATCTTGTGAACAAAAATGTTATCTGGGTTGACCTGGCCAATTCATTCATCACAGCAATCAAAATAATTTGATGAATATTCTTAGATAACTGTAGGATAAAGCCATATTACAAGTATCAAGCATATAAGTAATACATTGCATAAATGTATAAATTGATTACTTGATGAGTTGTTTATACTTTTTTGAGTTTTTTTTCCCCCCAGTGAAAATCCCTGAATTTTTTTGGATGTGCAGACAGGAAGAAATAACACCTTTTTTCTCAAATAGAATGGTTCTGGATATACATACTACACTCAGGTAGAATTATTTGTCTGATATTGAATATATCACCAGGTATTTTCTGTTCACTTTGCTTGAAATGGGGGTGTATTTCTTTCTATCTCATGCCCCTTTAAATTAGAATTAGTCAGAATATCCTGAAAAGCAACTGGGGATGGGAGTTACTATCTGTCCACTTTGATCAGAAGATCTAATTTTTCTAGCTTTATGAGAAAATGCAGAAGCTGCCTAGCTACATAAAAGAATCACCTTCATCCATCCCTTTATTTCGAGTCTATGTGAGTCTTTGCATAGAAATTCCATCTGACCCAGCAATCCCATTACTGGGTATATACCAAATGGATTATAAATCGTTCTATTATAAAGACACATGCACAGGTATGTTCATCACAGTGCTGTTTATGATAGCAAAGACCTGGAACCAACCCAAATGCCCATTGATGATAGACTGGAAAAAAAAAATGTGGCACATATACACCATGGAACACTATGCAGCCATAAAAATGATGAGTTCATGTCCTTTGTAGAGACATGAATGAACCTAGAAACCATCATTCTTTGCAAACTGACACAAGAACAGAAAACCAAACACTGCATGTTTTCACTCATAGGCGGGTGATGAACTATGAGAACACTTCGGCACAGGGAAGGGAACAACACTCACAGGGCTAGGTTGAGGGGTGGAGGAGAGGGGAGGGAGGAGGAGGGGGCAGGGGATCGGAAGGAGGAGGAGGGATAACACCAGGAGAAATGCCTGATATAGGCAACCGGGGTAGGGGGATGGAGACAGCAAACCACCATGACATGTATGTACCTATGCAACAATCCTGCAGGATGCAGGACATGCACTTGTACCCCAGAGCCCAAATACAATAAAAAAAAAAATCACCTTAGACTACTTCTTGTCTCCTTCTCTCTCTCTCTCTCCCTCCCTCCCTCCCTGCCTCCTCTCTCTCCCCCGTCTCTCCTCTCTCTCCCCCCGCCTCTCTCTCCTTTCCTCTCTCTCTCCCCCCTCCTCCCTCTCTCTCTCTCTCTCTCTCCTCCCTCTCTCTCCCTCCTCTTCTCTCTCTCTCCCCACTCCTCTCTCTCTCCTCTCTCTCTCTCTCTCCCTCTTTGTTAAAAAAAGAAAGAAAGAAAAATCACCTTCAATATGTCCTTACCCTGGTCCCACTACCACCATCCTTCCAAAGCTTCAGCAAACCCATTCTCAAATTTTACCAGGTCCAAAATGTAAGAAAATACTTCTGCTGATAACAGTATTCTGTCTCTGTCTCTTACACCATTAGGTTAAGTAAAGTCAGAAATTAGGATTAAAATAATGAAAAGCCTACAAAGGAAAACTGTAACATTTCTACATTCTATATTAGGTGCTTTCCAGAAAAAATTTATAAAACAAGTTTTTAAATGCTGTTTGGTTTTGTCAATTTTGGAAATGTTAGAATAACTCTTAAAAAACAGAAAAATGAATGATTAAGAGCACCAGCCAGGCTGGACAACATAGCAAAACCTCATCTCTAAAAAAAAAAAAAAAATTTTAAACTAAAAATTAACTGGGCATGATGTTATGAGCCTGTAGTATGAGATGGAATAATCACTTGAACCCAGGAATTTGAGATTACTGTGAACTATAATTGTGTCACTGCACTCCAGCCTCAGTGACAGAATGAGATTTTTTCTCTAAAAGAGCACCAATATTTACTTGAAATAACCTTCTTTCTATACAAAACCACTTTTTAATATATGTACATTTAATCTTTCCTACGTGGTTTCTGCAGATATAGAGAAATGAATGAAAAAAATATGATACTGAACTTCAAAGAAAAGAATAAGCATATTCACAAGATACCCAGACACTGATATAATTGTTATTGAACAAATGCTTAGAAAAATAAAAGATGGCATCATACATGCAAAAGTGATCTTGCATCGTATAGTATACAAACTGTAATGTTTTCAATATTTACAAAAACATTTTACATCTTATTTTAACATAGTAGCAAAGAATAGTGCAAAGGAAAGAAGATAAACTTGGTTGTCAAAAAGTCCTGCATTTGAACTTGTTCTTGTATTTTATAGTAATGTTTCCTTTGCTAACACACTTAATATTTCTGAATGCCTGGTTCTTCATCTGTGAACTGGGAATGATAACACAGTATTTACATTGCAGTGCTATTGTGAAAATTACGTGAGATTATTTCTTCATCATATCTAGCACATAACAGTTGCTCAGAAACAGCAGCTAGGAATGATGTTATTGTTTTTGTTGTAATCTGTACAATTGATACATTCCAGCCATTTAGAACTTGCAAGTGATTAAGAATTTTGTACCCTGTATTTCATTTTCTCAGTAGCAACAGTCTACCTTTTAAATTCTCTACCCCTTCCAACTTAACAACGGGGCAAGATGCGGTGGCTCATGCCTATAATCCCAGCACTTTGGGAGGCCGAGGCGCGTGGATCACAAGGTCAAGAGATCGAGACCATCCTGGTCAACAAGGTGAAACCCCATCTCTACTAAAAATACAAAAATTAGCTGGGCACGGTGGCGCGTGCCTGTAGTCCCAGCTACTCGGGAGGCTGAGGCAGGAGAATTGCTTGATCCCAGGAGGCGGAGGTTACGGTGAGCTGAGATCGTGCCATTGCACTCCAGCCTGGGTAACAACAGCGAAACTCAGTCTCAAAAAACAAAACAAAAAAAACTTAACAATGTATTATTAATCAAAATTCTAAGGTTTTTCAATAAATAAAGCAGCACTAATCTCTACCAATGTGCCATTATCCCATCAGATCATATTTCAAACTGAAATTAATGAAGATCAGGTAATGCAAAAAAGTATCTGATATCTGGCTATGACTTGACCGTTTTTATAAATGTGGGTGAGTCTAACAAACTTTAAAAACATACAAAAAGTTATTGAAAAAGATACTTATAATTTGAGGATGGAGGAAGTCACTGCAAAATCTACTGTTACAAAATACACAGTTTTTTCCATGAGCTTAAGATAGCCCTAGCGGCATAAAATAATTTATTACTCTGGACTCAAAATTGGCACATCCAAAGGAGTAGTTTATTTCAAAGGCAATAAATAGTGCTTGTAGGCTAAAACATGACAATGAAAATTTCTATTCACTTTCAGTAAAGCCAGATAAAGACATCTTCGTAGCTTCAAGAATGATTTCAAGCTCCTAAAATGAAAGTAGATAACACACTCCTCTATATGTGTCATATATATTAGCAAGGTGTTATGAAACCTACAAAGCAGCTTTGCTAATTTCACTGAACACTAAAAAGACATTATGAAATTATGCCACTTTAGCTTTCATAGGTTCTTTATAACTAGTCAACTTGCTTCTACTGAAGATTATCAAGCTCCAACTGCGTGCAAGAAGGAGACTTTGCTAGGCACTGATGAGAACATGCCCCAAGTACGTAAGACATAGTTTCAGCACTCAAGAAACCTGGTTAAGATTAAATATGAATCTCTTCTGACCATTGCCTAAGAAGAACTATACTGTCAGCATGGGAAGATCTGCTCCTGTCCCAATGCTATTGAGCTCCTTGGAAGTATTTCTGCTGTCATTATATGCTCAATTGTAAAACTTCAAAAAGGTCAGCTTGTCCTACACAGACCCAAGCAGATATTCAATTGCCCCTCAGGTAGCATAACTGTGCAGGTCTTAGAAAAGACTGAAATTTGCAAAGCAACAATGGAAATTCTAAAATTAATCTATGATAATATAATTTAACAAATTTTCAGCCAGGGACAAATACAAAATCAATGAGTAAATGTGTATCATTATAATGTTGGTGGTGTTTTCCACTGCATTTTGTTGTTTGTTTTGAATGAAATTTTGATCTGTAAAACAACACTATTGCTCACTTTGAAAATGGCATGGCAGGGGAAATATGTAAGTATCACTTTATTCTAAGCTTCCCAGATAACAACATTAATACAGGGTAATTATACAATTAGTTGTAACATTAAGTTCTAGTTATAGAACAATGATTACTCAGTAATTATAAGAAGTATATAATTACTCAATAATTATGAGAAGTATGCAATTACATAACCATTTTGCTCAGCTCAAAAAAGAACTTGTTCATCTCCAGGAACCATGCCACTGAGTGAGTCTAATGTTCTCTCACCCCTACAAACACACAGTTCAATTCAAAGACCTAGAGCCACTGACAGGATTTCAGCCCTCAATGAAGCTCAAAAAATTCCAGATTCAAAAACCAAAGCAGGAGCCACAGATTTTAGCTCTTCTTCCATTTCATTCTCACTGTCTTTCCTTTCTTCTTTTGAACTATAGCAATTTGGGCTCCTCTATATGGCAGGGGGAGGGGAGATTTTTTAAATGCATGTCCTCACATTCCTCCGCTTGAGACGGTTGTGCTTTGCCACTTTTCACTGCATAACTGGGCTTTCAGTGGGCTGGAAAATGCAGCCTTGTTGGTTCAGCCTCAAAAATCAAGCTTGAAAATGTGAAAGTGATAAGCATGGCCTATTGCAGGTGGCCGTTCCTGTCTGGTTGGCCCTCCAGTTTGACCCTATTTGTGAGTCTAAGTGGATGATGCAAGACCTTTTATGCTTCCGTGTTCTGGAACCACAACTTCCCACTGTCTGTCTCACTCCCACCCAAGCACTGTGATCTGAAGTTGAGTTGCCCTCTCCACTCTCTGGCTTGGTCTGAGCCATTGGGCTTTAACTGGGGATCTTAACTAAGCTCTTTGCAAAATGATGTTGCCAGTACCACTGTTCCAGGCATAACCTACATCAAAATGACCTGGGGGGACCTCATAAACATTCACATATCTGAGTTGTACCCCAGGCCTGTTGAATGAGCATCAGAGTGCAGGGTGCTGGGAACACTAGATGATTTTTCTGGAGTCAAAACTCTAGCTTTGGACTGTAATATGTTTACTTGATTAGTGAAATAATGTATCTACAAAAAGTGTAAAGCTAAGGTTTAAAACAGAGGTCTCCTTATAGACTGTAAAATCTAATGCAGTTGTTCTATAAGAAAATTTAAAATATGCATAAAACAATTTTTAAAATAGGTAATCATTATTGCACACTTTAGAACAATAACATCAGGATTTCTAATTTAAATATTATACACCTCCTTTATCTTTCCATTGAAGATGCAGAGAAGAAAAGATTCTTTGTGTATTGGCTAACATCACACATCATAAAGATAAAACAAGTTTTGTATAGATCATGTAAAATTTCTAAATAAACTCCTAAAAATTATTTCAGTCTATCCCACATTCTAAAGGGTCTTGAAAGAGCTTAATTCATTCAGTCCTATTCTCATATTTTATTTAGAAGAAAAATGTTACGTGAAGAAATAGACCAAATAAATCTCATATGAACAACAAATTTAACTTACAAAAAAACCTTTTCTTCAGCCTCAAATATAGAGACTTACTGAAATGTTAAAAATAATAATGCCCATTTTCTAAGGTAAAAGTCTTATTTTCAAAGTTCTTTTTTTGTGGAACACTAGAAAATCTTCTATGCAGTTATTTTTAAAGGAAAAAACAGCATAAATGGATATTTTCACATGTATGATTCAGGGATGCGTAAATGATTGCTGTCCTGAGTATACTGTCCTATGGGGTTCTCTAGATTGAAATAACATAAAGGGGTATCCTTTCCTATTCTTGTTATAATCATTGTCACAAGAATTTTAATGCACCATATATTCCATAATTTTTTTTTCTTCTGTGCTGTACTGCTCTGACCTTTTCAATATTCTATAATTTGACTGGCTGGCCATTTCAGTTCTCTCCTTTTTACAGCCTTATTAACTTGTGGGAAAGAGGTGATATGAACAACCAATCAGAATACATAATATTGCAAAGGTCAGCGTAGTCCCGTACAGTATCATCACACACAGAATACTGTATGCCAGGCATTAACATCCTGATATCTTATTCATGTGACAAAGATTGTAACAAGAACAGAAAATGGCACAACATGAATCCATTCTCATGACAAAGATTATAATGAGAAATGACAGCGAACAAACCAAACTGATTCTTGTTACCTTGTGAGGATTTTATATGTCAGGCCTGTTCCTGCTTTAAGTTAGCCTTTTTCTGAATCCAATTACACCTTAAGGTAGAAAAGGTATTAACTAATTTTTTCCACTTCTTGCTGTACAAAGAAAATGCTATATTTTTCTGGTATTGAGGTCTCGATTTTAGAATTGTTTCAGTTCTATCTCACTATCATGAAATTCTGCCAATATTGAAATCAAAAGGCATCAAATTGTGATCAAGATAAACTGGAAAAATCAGCCCTTACTGTGAGCCAAGAACTTCAGGTTGCTCTAGACAGCCTGTATTAATATTTAAGTTACAGTTATTTATTCCTTTTAAAGATATTGTTTTAAATTATTTTAACCAAAAAGCGAGTGTGTCCTCCAAATTCCATTTTTCTGATAGATCTCATGTTGGTAGGAATCTGAAAGTTGCTGACTATTTGTTTATTTTGTAATTAATATATGGTCAAAGAAACCTATTCCTGACCTCAAGTTTTTAACAATTCATAAAATATTTATAGACATATGCCTACAAAGCTTTCTCCTCCACAGAACGTTTTAAAAGAGAAAGAAATAAGTAGCCTATGAACCACTAAGACCTCTTGAGGACCGTGCTCGATTAATGCATCATATTTCTTACTTTACTGTAATTATTGTAATAGTGATTTTAATTAGTTGTCATCTAGTCAAAGCTGTACTTCTCTGACTCCTCTTTAAATTGGCCATTCCTCTAGTATGACAATTGTAGTGCAGGGAATAAATACATGCACTATTTCATCAACTCACCAAAAGGTACTTCAGACACATTTGCCCTGGTTGTGCCCAGGCAAGAGCAATGATAGCTCTATAGATAACGAGAATCTTTGTGTTTTGTTCTCTTGATCCTTTTTAATGTGTAGGCACATTACTCTTCTAAATACTGCCAATTATTTTTTAAAGTTTGTTGGAGGATGTTTTATTTTTTTCCCATCAAGGTTTCTCTATGTACCATGGTCATATTTTCCTAAATGGATCTCATTTTATTAATCTGATAATATATATTATATATATGATCAGAAAGGAATTATAATGCATGAAGGATAGACAAAAATCTCTGTACCTTATGCTTAATATTTCTGTAATCATAAAACTGCTCTAAAATAGTCATAAAAAGGAAATAAATATATATGTATATATGCTAGTACATTATGTATTTTAAAGTTCACTATATGATATATAAAATTCAGTATAGTTCATTGTATATAAACACACAGAGAGTAAATTCAGAGATGTACTGTGACTATGGTAAATCTTAAAAGTATGGTCTATTTTCACTAACCATGTTATGCTCTGAAATGTCAGGGTTCTTCCCATTTTGATTTGTTTTTTCACCATTTGAGCACTTGTTATTTTTCCACCTGAACAAACTGATGCCATTTTCTCAATCAGCTAAGAGTTATTTGAGCAAATATATTCCCACAGAAAGTGGTCTCCGGCTTTCATACTAAACCCTGGACATGAACACAACTATTTTATCACCAAAATATGTTTCCTTCTAAAGTTCTGGTAGAGCCTTACTAAACATGCTGAACAGGCTGAGCCTGTAGTACTATTAGGATCAGATGAGTAATTTGAAAACCATCATTGATCCCAGACAAAGCCTATTGTCCATTCTTTAACAATATGTTTAACATTTTCTTCTAATCACTGGAATATATATGCTTGAGCTGGTTCCTGTATAAAAGATCAATCATTTAGGGGTCTGGATGAGAATATTAGGTTTTGCTGTTGAGTTCTACCTGCTTCATTTGCCACAGTCACACAGTCACATGTTCCTGTGTTATCTATTGATGTATCGTGGTGTTACCACAAACTTAGCAACATATATTTATAATCTCATAGTTTCTGAGAGTCAGGAGTGTAGCATGGCTAACTGGGTCCTGTGCTCAGGGTATCAAAATGCTGCTGTCAAGCTGTTGGCCAGGACTGAAGTCCTATCTCAAGGCTCTAATGAGGAGGGATCTCTCCCAAGCTTAGGTGGTTGTTGGTAGCTTTCAGTTTCTTGCAGGTTGTTGGGAATGAAGGTCTCAGTTTCTTCTGGCTATTGGCTGCAGGCTGCCCTCAGTTACTAGTTTTTTGTTGCTTGGATTTCACCCTCATTCCTTTCCATATGGGCCTCCTCAATGTCACCACTTGCTGTTTCAAAAAAGAGGGAGTCTCCTAGAAAGATAGGTTACAGTCTTATGGAGGCAGCATGCTATCACCTTTGTTATGTTCTGTTAGTGAGAAGCAAGTCGCAGGTTTTGAAGACACTGAAGGGAAGGAGACTAAACAAGGACATGAATATCAGGAGGCGGAGAAAGTCAGATGCTACCTTACAGCCTCTGTGTTAGTCTCTGAGCTGTATATATGAATGACCTTGCTGGAAAGAGATTTTGGATAAATTGTGAACTTTCACAGTTTCTAAATTCAGTGGTACTACAGAATTATCCTTCTAAAATACCTGACAGAATGGAAACAAACTATAAAAACAGTAACATTAACAATTTTAGTTGAAAATTCTCCAGGTACTAAAGGAAAACAATGACTGACATAAATTTTGAAACCTAAAAGAAGAAAGAGATGGTAAATTCCTTCTTAGTATACCACAGCTGCTAACTTTGTTCCCAGAGGAAGGAGTATAAGCCAAGAAAAAATCCTCTCCAATATGTAGATAAATGAACTGAGTGGAGTCTGCAGAGATAGGAAGAGATATCAGGGCTGGCTATCCTGCCAAACACTGTCCTGAGTTGGGAGAAGAAGCTGGTATTCCCAGTAGTGGGAGATGCATGTGAATAAATGGAGCAAGTGCTGCCATAAAAGCTGTATCAGGATTTCAGAAGAGACAGTAAATCTAGATTTCCCGGAATTCTGCCCAGTGCATTGTCACACTCTCTATTTCATTCCCATCCTGGTAGGCAACAGAAAAGTGGGTAAATAGCAAAACCTAGTGCTCAAAGTTTAGGTCGAAAGAAGACTGACCAGCATCAGAAATGAAAGGAGGTAGAACAAGCTCAGAACCAATGCAAAATCGGAACAGAGCTGCCCGTACAAGGCATAAGCAAGACGTGATTGAAGGAAAAATATAATTCACTGAGTATTGTGCATGCAGCTAAAAAGAAAGAAAGGATTCTAACATAAAAAGACAAAATAGTCATGCAGTTTGGGGAAAAATCATATATATATATTCCTATCATAAAGGGATATTGCAGAGACAGAGAAACAAACTGGAAATTAAAAACACATTAGGTATTTAATAAACAAGTTAGAAAGAGCCAGGAACAGCAAGCACTTTGGGGCTCCAAGGTGGGCAGATCAACTGAGGTCAGGAGTTGGAGACCAGCCTGACCAACATGGAGAAACTCCATTTCTACCCAAAATACAAAACTAGCCAGGCGCGGTAGCACGTGTCTGTAATCCCAGCTACTCCGGAGGCTGAGGCAGGAGAATCTCCTGAACCCGGCGCTGGAGGTTGCAGTCAGCCGAGATGGCACCATTGCACTCCAACTTTCTCCAGTGAAACAACTGAAACAATGGGTCACAGTGAATTAGGGATTATTCAAGACGCCTCTAAAATTGTTCAGAATTCAGAAGCAGAGAGATAATTATCCAAGACAGTTGAATGGGTGATAGTGCCAGTGGGGGTGTCCTAATAAGGCGCAAGCTCATCTGGGCCATGCTATTTATGGTTGTGTACAAGTCTGACTCTCTAGCTTTCCCGACAACTTTTTTTTTTTTTTTTTGAGATGGAGTTTTGCTTTTGTTACCCAGGCTGGAGTGCAATGGCACGATCTCGGCTCACCGCAACCTCCGCCTCCTGGGTTCAGGCAATTCTCCTGTCTCAGCCTCCTGAGTAGCTGGGATTACAGGCACGCGCCACCATGCCCAAGCTAATTTTTTGTATCTTTAGTAGAGACGGGGTTTCACCATTTTGACCAGGATGGTCTCGATCTTTTGACCTCGTGATCCGCCCGCCTCGGCCTCCCAAAGTGCTGGGATTACAGGCTTGAGCCACCGCGCCCGGCTTCCTGACTTTTTGAACTGTTTAATTCCTTTAATATAATTCATCTTTGCCTCAATTAGCCATATTTGTTTCTGCTGTTTGCTACTAAGTAATCATCCATGATCTGGGAAAGCTCTAAAATAATGTTTGCTGTTTGTTAGTGCTGGTTATTTATGGGTAGTGGGATTTTAGTGGATGTTGTTTTCCTGTATTACATATATTTTTTAAATAAGCATTCATAATTTTTGCAAAATCAAATCATGAGAGGATTGAAATATCCAAGGAAAATATGTAAATTGTATTTTAATTTATAAGCAAGTTATAATAAAACAGGGGTCCAAAAACTACAATCTACAGCCAACTTTGGCAGCTGCCTGTTTTTGTAAATAAAGGTTTATTAGAACAAAAGTAATTATCTTTGTAGGTATTTTCATGGTACAACTGCAGAATTGAGTAGTTATGGCAGAGATCATATTGCCTGCAAAGCCTAAAGTGTTTACCTTCTGGCCCTTTATAGAAAAGGTTTGCCAACCTCTGAATTAAAAAACTAAATATGCCAACTTTTAAAAAATATTCTGCCTTCATGAATAAAGGGAACAATTTTCAGTTTCTAGAATGATTATCTTAATTTTTTTTAAGAGTGGAACAGAGCATGTGGAAAGAACATTTTGTTGATATAACCCTGTGTTACATCACTGCACCATACCTTCATTAATGCTTTGACTATCTTTCATTATTCAGCATTAATAAATGCAAATTACTAAAAAGGAAAAGAAGCTGGACAAAAACATGTTCTAAATAATTGCCTAATTCCGAATGCCTAGGAAGTTTGCCAATGGAAATCCAAATGCCTGTCTTATATGGCTTACATAGCTGCTGTTCTAACAGCTTAATAAGAGTGACTGAAGAGTAATTAATGACTCCTTGGATGAAAGAAACAGGGTTTACTATTTTAACTGCTTCTGAAATACTTTAAAAAAACTTTAAAAGTTATATGTCTCCCAGAAAAAAAAAATCAGTGGTAGGTAATTTGTCCAAAACATGAAACATCCCCTTCCTATGGATTCTAGGCTAAAACATTTGCTGAAAGTAACAAATTCAGTGTTAATATTACCTTGAAATTTGTTTTAAGAATATGACTAGATAAGTGCATCAAATATCGTCTTGTTCTAATTATTAGAGAATGAATTACTAAATGGTTTAATTGTGCTTTTGCAAAAATTTTGCTTAAGAACCTAGAACAGGTGCCTAGAGTCAGAGGCAAGAGAACTATAATATGGTACCATGAGTCCCAACATAAGCATTCAGTATGTAAAGGATCATAAGATAAAAATGTTTTTGTAAAGCAAAGAGAGTTTGATATATACATGTTGGCCTCTTGAAGAACAACTTAATCAATTTTGCTCTCTAGTTTAAAGTTGAGCTGTTTTTCTCTTTTAAATCCCCCAAATGGTGGCTTTCCAGCCTGGATAATTACAGAAACGGAAAGAACCAGCCTGGATATCTTCAAAGGCATTTTATTCACCTTAACTGTTTTCTTATTGTTAACCTAAACCAATTGGTATGGTTCAGCTCTGAAACAAGCATGTGAAAATAAGTAACATCTTTGTCATGAGAAAGAATCACTTACCAAACAGTACTCTGAGAATGTGGTTTATAGTCACCAGTTGTATTATTTTTTTTAAAGAAAGAATAAAGTTTTTTTAAAACATGACTTCATCTTAAGAGAAATATTGAGAAATTTAAAGAGTTTTTTTTTTTTTTAATGACGTTATGGCTACATATTTTGAGTCTTTATTTTTGAATCCTGGTTCATTTGGGGGCTTCCATTGTCAGTCTACAAATGAAGATTCTTATCTGCTTTCTAAAAATGTTCATAACTCATAGATGCCAATAAGAATATTCAGGTCTATGGGAGAGATGATCAGAAAGAAATGGACTGAAAAACAGACCTGGGGATCTCCAATCCATAATCAAATATCGAGATTGATTGTGTCACTTGCACTTGTATTGATTTCAATTGGAGTAGCTCACCCAAGGGAATAATAAAAATGTGGAATAAAACTGATTTATGAGAACAAAATAAATCCTTTTGTGAGTGTAATGAATGGGTACTATTTAACCCTTTCAATCACAGGGTGAAAAACTATTTATTTTTTAAGAATGCTGAACTGGCCAAAAGAAGTCATATCAGAAATGCCAATACTGCCAAGTGCCATTACACGCAGTTGTAATGCTGGGGAAGAAATGCTGCTCTGAACTTGATGGAAGGCATTATTTGACATATGACATACTTTTAGCTTTCCTGGGCCAACTTCTGTGTGTCATCACAAATGATGGACCTGTAGATCCAAAGTATTACAGAATCACTCAGTAAATGTTTATGGTCGAGAAGCTAGAACAAAACATGATGGGACATTAACTCTGCATTTAATTTTTTTATCTTAATATAGGTGTTCTTTGTAACTCAAAACTTAGCATTTAACAGTTATCTTGATGGGACATGCAATAATATTCGAGGATAACAGGGATATTCAGGAGAGACAGAGTTTGGCATAATTTGGCACAAATATTTGCCTTAAAGAAAATTTGAGAATTAAATAAAAAAAGGAGATGATTTGTATATAAAACACAGCAACTGCTTGATTCTATCAACTGAGCCAACCAGCCAAACAGCTGATTCAATGAGAAAAATATCAGTCACGTCATTATTTCTTGACACCCGGTAGACAAAACATTCCCAATAGTTTGTCATTGATTTAACTTTAACTTTTCCTCTGTGTTAACATCTCATACATGTGTTCTAAACCTTTGCTGTCCAATACAATAGACCCTATTCACATATGGTTATTGAGCACTTGAAATGTGGCTAGTGTGGCTGAGGAATTGAATTTGTAATTTGATTTTAATGAATTTAAATTAAAAACTGATAATTCATTCCATTCCTGGAAAACTTTTAAATACATTTGAAACAATTTGGTATGTGAATCTACTTTCTCAACTGAAAACTTTAGGACATCTAAATGCAGATTGAATATAGCTGATAAAATATATCTGAATTGAAATATCCTATAAGTATAAAATACACACATAGGTTTAGTAGAAAAAATAATGTATTATCTCATTATTAACTTTTAGATTTTAATTACTTGTTGAAACAATATTTTAGCTAGATTGGATTAAATATACTGCTAATTTTTTTTTTTTTTTGAGATGGAGTCACTCTGTCCCCCAGACTGGAGTGCAGTGTCACGATCTCGGCTCGCTACAAACCCCACCTCTCAGGTTCAAGTGATTCTCCCACCTGAGCCACCTAAGTACAGGCGTGCACACAGACTACAGGTGTGCACGTGGCAACACTCCTGGCTAATTTTTGTAATTTTAGTAGAGATGGGGTTTCACCATGTCTCCCAGGCTGGTCTCAACCTCCTGATCTCAGGTGGTCTTCTAGCCTCGGCCTCCCAAAGTGCTGGGATCACAGGTGTGAGCCAATGCCTCAAGCCCTACTAAATTAGTTCCAACTGTTTCATTTTACTTTTTTAAAATGTGCATTCTAGAAAATTCAAAATTACATATGTAGCACACATTATATTTCTATTAGGCAGTGCTGTTCTGATGTGCTAAAGGAAAAATTCGAATGCACATTTAAAATGCAGCTTCCTTTTTATTTTAAATCAATGAAAGAAAACCTCATTGTTCTAAGATCTGCCTACCTATACTTGCAAGAGATGGAGGTGAAACTTTTATTCACAGAATGCACAGATTCTGTTCACTACATTGAATCGAATTCATAGTCCTAAGAAAGCTGATTTCAGAACAACTTGGAAAGGAATATTACAAGGAGTGCGTTGATTTGCTATCAGTTCTGCCAGTTTGGCTCGGACTGTCACAGTGTTTAATGAAAGTACATAAAGGTAACTTTATTTATCTCCACTGGCATAAAAAGGCTTTTAAAAAAATTAATACATTTTACTATTTACAATGAAACATAATTTAATTCAGTTTGATGATACCATAATTATTATAGCATAATAATTTTTCTAGTATGATAACTTTGGCATGTATGCTATACAAAGTAAATCACTAAATAGGAAACAGGTACAAATCAGAAAGATAATAAAAAACCCTATTATCATAAAGGCATAAATTATTAGGGAAAAGTAGAAGTAAACCATTTTTCGTTAAAAAGATTCAAGCAAAAGTAAGGTGATAAGAAATAATAATTGCAATTGCTGGGCTTCTGAAAGAAACTGAGGCCCAAGGTTTCAACATCTCTTGCATAATGAATGCAAGATTTTTGTTCCCAATTTCTTATTAGAATTTGACGTTTTAAGGTCTTTTGTTTCTGAAAAGCTTCCAATAGTTTTGCTATGAGATGAAACATGATATAAACTCCTTCCTTCCCCCACGTTTTTCTCTTTTGGCTTCATAATATTCCTTCTTTGTCTAACTATAAAAGATATTTTTTTTATCATAAATGTTAAGGCTGTATCAGCAACCATGAAGAGAAAAGCTGAAATTATCTAAAATCTAAAGATCATCATTATTATCTGATTAATATGTTTGTGTATTTTGGTGTGTGTCCTTCATATTTGTTCAGATATATATATATATATATATATATATATATATGCACATATACACATACAACTATATATATAATCAATTGTCATATTTTATAATTATAGAATTTTATGATGCTCATTGTTTTATAGCTGTAAGAATATATATTTTCTCATCAACAAATATACAAAATAATCTTTGTAATGGATTCACCACAATGTCTTCAATCCATATAGCTGAATATTTATAAATACCCACCCTCTTGATTTTTATTATACAAATAAACTCTGTCAGGGACATAATTTTATAAGGATTTTCCTGTACACCTATCTATTTTTTTCTAAAAATGTCAATAAGGAAAATTACTGGGGTTCTCAATGGATATGAATATTTGAAACCTCCTATATTTACAAGTTTATTTTAATAATCTCACATGAATTACTGGAAGCAAATAATTAGTAAAAATAAAATGGTCATGGCTTATTTAAAACAACCATATTGTATGGATTGTATCAGTGATACAGAACTTTAATTATAGCTCTAAGTGTCTATCCTCTCTGTTAATGTGTTATATCCAACTAAGTTCATATGACTCAGTGGGCTGGACTCATGTTCTTTGAGTGTATAGATCTGTGCATTTTCTGTCTTCATGGAACTGGAGAAATCGCTAACTCAGAGATTTATAAATATTTTTAAAGTATTGAACAAAACGAAATGGCATGCTTTAAAAACACAGATGTAATACCAGAGATTCTTTTAATATTATAATAAAAATAAATGAACACAATCACAAAAGTGAAAATACCTGTAACAACCCTAACAAAAAATGTGAGGTCTCTACGAGGAAAATAACAAAAAGTTACTGTGGGATATAAGCTGCTTAAGTAAATGGAACAATAACACATTTCCAGATGAGAAATATTTGAAGATGTAAGTTTCACAAGAATTAATGTATAAGAAGGAGAGTCTGTTAAAAATATCAATGGCATTTTTTCAACTCAATCTAATGTTCAATGGGAAGAATACACATATGAAAAGAACTGAGACCTTTTAACAAAAATGAATAATAACCTGAAGGGACAGAAGAATAACTTTACCCATAAGAAACAAAGATATTTTCTAAATAAGATGTTGAAAACATGACAATTCAGTCAGAATAGAAACAGGTATAAAAAGAAGAAATAAATAGCTCAGAAACAGGCAGCATCATGCATACAAATTTAAGTCTGATAAATTTAGCAAAATAAAGCAGCATATGTTTCAACTCTAGATGGAGAAAATATTTTTTATATAAACAAATAAGCAAAGATTTAATTATTAAAAATCTAAAACACTACATCATAAACCTCATAGAAAGACCCAAAAGATACATGGGATAAAATATTTAAAGTTGTAATGACTAATAATTACTATCTTTAATATTTAAGCTGCCATAAATATCAAAACAAATTTTCAAACCTCTAAAATATTCTGGGCAAAGTGTGTGAGCAGACAAAAAAAAAAAAAGCAAACTAATAGAAAAAGAACATATGGAAAATGTTTGGTCTCAATAGGAATAAAAGAGATGCAAATTAAAGCAACCTACCATTTTTATCCATCAATTTAATATAATTACAGACAGATGAACACAATTGTATACTATTAGGAGCCATGTGAAATGATGTAGTTTTTTTGAAAACATTTTGCCATGCATATCAAGTATTTTCAAAAATATACTCCACCTTTAATTCAGCAATTCCTTTGTAACTATACATATTGAGGAAAAATATAGAATTATGTGTTACCAATAAATATTCTTTCTAATAGTAAAAATAATAAACCTAAATATCCGACAATAAGGGATTAATAAATACATATTGGCACATCTCTACTAAATGCCTATGGAGAATACTTGTTATGAGTGTTTTTTGTGTAATATAAGAAATAGTCATGATACTATTAAATATGTAAAGTATAAGATGTGTTTGCATTAAGATCTCAATGTTATATATGCATACACATGAATACACATATGTATACCGCCATAGAAAATATGATTGCAAGCCAATGACGCATTTATAATTGGTACCATTTTAAGAAAACTGTCTCTGAAGAAAAAAGATCTAAGCCTATAGCTACTAAATGTAACTAATATTCATCTGTGTAACAATTGAAAATTTGACAATTCTTTGTAATTATTGCAACTACATTTTTACTTTATGCCAAAGTCCTTAACACAGTCTAGGCATGTTGCATGAAGTAGCTCCTGTCTGACTTTCTAGTCTCATCTATATTCTTTTCTTCATTCACTATCCCAGCCATGATGGCCTTCTTTCGTTTCCTCAAATCCACCACAATTTTACCTTCCTCACAGGCTTTACAAATACCATTCACTCTGGAATCCTCTTTCTAGTTTCCGAGTTGGTGGGAAACTGACTAGACAGTCATGTTACAGTTACCCTAAATGTCATCAGCTTTTCAAAAGAACTTTCTTGACCCTCCAGTTTATATTAAGTTCCTTATTATGCAAAATCTTAGTTATATATAATTGTACTTTAATCATTATTAAAGTCCGCAATTTTATGTTTCTTTGTGATTACTTGGGTAATTTCTATCTCCCCTTGTAAATCACAAGCCCCTTCAGCACACAGACCACGCTTGCAAGATAATTAAGTACTTTCTAAATATGTTGAAAACACAGCGATTAAGTTAGCTTAGTGATGATTTGGAGAAATAGGTTTACACTGGGAAGGAATAAATATCCCAGAAACAGGCACCACCATTCATCTAAATTTAAATGTCTAATAAATTTAGCAAATTAAAACAACATATTATTCAACTCTGGACAGAGAAAATTTCTCCACTCTACCCTAGCACCTATCATTTTGTTTCTGTCTTGTTCCATAAAACAAGCTAGATAAATGCTTTTTACATGAACAAATGAATGTACAAATAAATGAACAAATTTCTTAATTTAAATCTGTTATTTCCAATTTCTGCTCCTTGGGTGTAAAACTTCCTTTGATATCTCCCCAAAGGCATACTGCTAGAAGAAGAAATCAAAAACTTTATTTGCAACACTATTTATAAATAAAAAATTCAAATTCTCTAAAAACTATATTTTTAATAAATAGCCCACTAGAATCCTCAGATTCTGCAACACTAATAATTGAGTAAAGTAACACATTGATTATTGAGAATTTCACACAGAAAGTTGGGAAACATAAGTTTGATATGGGCTGTTCTTAGTATATAGAATTATGATTTAGCTGTAACCTATTATCACTTTCTAAGGGGCCAAACATACGGTTTGTGGTCCTCATAACTCTCTCTCTCTATATATATATTTTTTGAGACGGAGTTTTGCTCTTGTTACCCAGGCTGGAGCGCAATGGCACGATCTCGGCTCACTGCAACCTCCGCCTCTTGGATTCAAGCAATTCTCCTGCCTCAGCCTCCCGAGTAGCTGGGACTACTGGCGCGCACCACCATGCCCAGCTAATTTTTGTATTTTTAGTAGATACGGAGTTTCACCTTGTTGGCCAGGATGGTCTCAATCTCTTGACCTCATGATCTACTCGCCTTGGCCTCCCAAAGTGCTGGGATCATAGGCATGAGCCACCACGCCTGGCCTGGTCCTCATAACTCTATATAGTGATGATGCCCTATTATCATCCAGGGAAATTAATCCCTAGACTCCCAGAGAAGTTTATGAATCAGAGAAGGGAATTCCTTCCTATAGGGTGTGTCTTAGAGGCTGGAGAAGGACATTGGCCCCAGATGGCTAGATTTTTTCCTATTTCTCTGTGTAACTCATTCTTCCATTTCCCTCTAACATCAATTCACAGCTGACACTTTCCAATTGAGAACCTCCTGGGTATAATGGCTATATGTTCAGTCTACCAAAATCTAAAAACTGATTCTAATATTACTGTTTATTCAATAAGCACTGAACCCTTGCCACAACAAAGCATGCAACAACGAACGCTAGACAGGTATATCAGTAGCATACAACTAAAGGAAAGCATTATATACCTGCTCCAGGGCTGACTTACTCAGTTGAACTTTATCATACATGTATTAGAAACCCTCAAATCAGTTATGGAGTGGGTTTGAAAAGGGTTTGGAGTATTTTTAAATGCTTTAAAATTTCTCTAACTAGCAGAATTTTATTTTATTTTTTAAATTATGCAAAGCCCTCCAAACCAATGGTACATCATTTGGGTGATCTGCTGATTTTAACAGGCTCCTTTCTTAAGGAGTTAAAATGGAGAGATTCCTCCACAGGAATGCTCTGCAGAGTTTGAAATGTCAAGTGAAGCCACGAGGACAATGAAACCCTCTATCCTCCCACGCCTCTGTGGGCCGCCTTTCTTGACTCAGTGTACAACCCACGGTTACAATTTTCATTTCATCATTACATCGCTGCCTCAACAGACACACAGCATGGAGTATCCACTTGTTCATTATGTCAAGAAAATAGCCAATTAGATATTAGACACAAATTCAATAAGCTGCTGTGTGAGCATTGAGAACAGATGAGTTCTTAAACAAGTTTGATAAATTAATGCTTAACTCCATTCTTGTGGAAGAATATGTCCTAATTAAACATTTCTATAGCTTTATTGGCCATGACATGATATACAATCAGAAGTGTCAATACATTCAGTGTGTATGCGTTCTGTAGTCCAATATTTGAAATGACGTATATCTTATTATTGCCCATTTATATTTTCATTAACAATATGGCCATAATTTGTAATCCAGATAAAATGTATTTTGATTTCCCATGTGTTTAGATTTGTATGTATTTATACCTCCAGAAATGTGTTGGAACCTTGTGGAAAGATATAATAACTATATTTTCTTTTTTGCATAAGAGACATTTGCTTGCAAACAAATAAGAACAGAACGATTTTCTCTATTTCCCCTACATTCCCACTGCTTTTTATATTCATACTTGCTTTGAACATAAGAACATTCTCCCACTGTTTTTATTCCTAATATGTTTTGTGCTAATTTAGAAACAACATCTGAAATGGTCAGGAAGAGAGGTCTGGGGCTGTTCTCTGTAACTAGAAGAACTCCTTATCATGATACTCATTTAATTTCTTCTAAGTCCCTAAAATAAATTGTGTGGTTAATAATGATGTGACATAATAAGATAAAGTACAATATCTTTAACATGTTGCTTGATGAGTATTTGCTTATGAAATATGATCACCTGCTGCTTTAGACTTTAAACTGAGTTTCCATTTTCACATACTGGGTTGTTATTTTTTTTTAATGACATAAAAGTGTACTTTCCTCGACCTTTCTTTTAAAAAATATATGCCCTGAAATCAGAATATGTGGGCCTAAAAAGAAGTAGACGAATGTCAAGCCACCTTACGCTGTTCCACAGCTGTGTGGTGGACGTTATGTTCCCTTTTCTCCTCCACTCTTTTCTTCCACCAGGAAACAGACATTATAAGATCTCAGGTGAACTCACTCCTGCTGCCTGACCCCCTAACTCATTATGGGAAAATGAATTCAGATTGCTGGAAAAGAAGCTGCCTCTTTTATCTTCCCACTGACTGACAAGCAACTACAAAGTTCTCCAACGGGATTCCAAGTTACAAGCTGTACTGCATCACTGGAACAATTCCCCCACTAGCGGGTTTTCCCAGAGGGCAGCGTGTCAGATATACTGCATGGCTTGCAAGCACAGCTCTGAAACTGCACATTTCCCTCCACACTAAAAAACAGACATCAGGGACTATAAAACAAAGCTGTCCCTTCCCTAACAGCATTAGCCTTCCTACAGACCCTTTGGAAGTCTAAGAGTTTCTCACGTATAATTATTTTCCTTACCTTCCCAAGAAAATAAATGCTTCTGTATCTTTTTTTTTCCCTCTTGTAATTTTTATAAAACACAGTTTATTCTGGGAGGAAGAGCATTCAAATAACCAGATTGTGTGCAAAGGACACTGAATTTCTCTGGATAACCTTGAAAAATTGACTGCATTTCTTCAATTTTTCAAGATTTTTTAGAGATTTATAGCATTTGAATATACTGACATTCTAAAGCACTCTCTTGGCAATTTCAGGAGAAGGTAAGCCTATTCTGGGTGCTAGGATTTTTAGGAATGTAGTTAAAAATATGCATTCATCTAGTTTAAACCAGCAATGCAATACTTTCTGCATTTGCGCTGTTTCTGTTCCCCTTTATTTACTTCTGTTTTTAGATGGAGATTTATCCCAAGGAACAAACACTTGATACTGATATTGAAATGAGGTATGGACTCCAATTATAAAAGAAGAAAACGTTTAGGCTCAGAGAATGGGGGATGGGGAGCCATCACATTTATACGCTATCTTTTCTACCTAGAAATATCCTAATCGGTCTTTAAAGTGCCCCACTCCTTCCAGATGTTACCACTGCAGTAAAAACTTTATGCCCCTCCTACTTCCCATAAAGTAACCTCAAAAAATCCAAATCTCCTATTCCTCAGTCCTCCCCTAACACTACCATTATGTCTCAGGCATAACGAGGCTCCTTTATTTCTTGGACCACTTCTATTTAATCTTCTTTTCTGTTTTGCAATATCCTTGGAGTTTTTGTGTGAATACCCCTAGCAACGGTTGGAAAAACAAATTCAGGCAAATAGTAAGAAGAAAGTTAAATTTAACATCTCACAAGTCACCAAAAGACTTTTTCTGAACAATGATTGGAAATATGTGAAGATGCCCTTCTTTCTGCAAGCTTCTACCTTAGGACTTCAGAGTCACCACCCAGACCTTCTCTTTGGAGCCAGAAGCACCGTGCTTACTCCAAATTACTCTGCTCTTGAATCATCTGCTCTTGTGAGCTATTTTTCTAATGTGCTGTAACAATAATATGTATATATCCCAGAAAATTTTTAATTGACTACATATAAAAGGAAACATGAGAAGATAAACCATTCATAATACAACCACTTAGAGATAATAAATATATTTTCCAAATTTTCATTTGTCTTTTGAAAAACAATCTTAAATATTAATCGGGTTTCTTTTTTTCAGGGCCATCAGGTCTTACAAGCAGATAAAAAGCATCTGATTATGCTAATTTCATGAAATGTTCTTTCTTTCTTCCCTTTCTTTTCCTTCCGTGTCCTTTCCTTCCACCCTTACTCTTGAAGACTTATTTTGGGTTATAAGTATTCACTCTGGAAAAAGTCACCTAAACCTATTTGTCATACTTCTCCACATTCAGAAAGAATTTTCTGAGATGCATGAAATAATTCAGTTTCAACATTAAAAACTGATCAATCTGTTTTTATTTCTTTCTTTCCTTTCTTTCTTTCTCTCCTTCCTTCTTTATTTTTACTAAAATGCCATTTTCCTTTGCTAATGCTTAAGGATCATTTTCATTTGCCCCCCCCTTTCCCCCCACAGTAATCCACATCTCTCTTTTTAAAATAAACATCTTTATTCCGTGGCACAGAATAAAGGGGATTAGGAGAAAGAGACATTTGAAGATGAAAACGAAGCTGCAATCCAGTTTTTCAGAGCAGGTGAGAGTTAACAGTACACAAAGGACTCAGCAATTAGCACACCCTGGTGCTTTGCCTTAGAAACTCTGACACAAAACAATCTGTCAGGTTATCAAGCAATGAAGATCACTTCTCAAGTCAGTTAAAAGGAAGGATAATAAAGAATTAAACAATTCGCAGAGGACTCCACAATAACCACTTAAGAAAAAAGCAGGATATGTGTACTAAGACACGGCATTGTCTACTAAGTACAGAATCAGTGTGAAGAATCCAAAGGAAGCCTAGTAGTAAGGAGGCTGCCATTTGTAAAAATTATTCTCTAGAGTATCAGAATATTTTATCTTCTCATAGTTTTTTTTTTAATTTTTCTTCTTAACAATTAGATTGTTTTATATTTGTAGGTAAGAATACTTTTGAAGCACTGTAAAATAATGATGTAACCCTACATTATCATGGCACAATACTTTCATCTGCCAGTTAAATAAATTGAATAGAATCTACAATTTTATAAATAGTTTTACATAAGCCAGGTTTCTACTACTATGCTGTAAGATTATTTTGGTTTCTATTCCCAAACTTAATATTTTTTAAGTTTTAAAGTATTATACATTTAATATATTTCATAAGGCATAATTATAAACTTGTTATCTATAATTTAAATTGTTAATTCATATATGTGAAAAAAAATACTGCAGATGTTGGAAACTAATCACTGGGAGTTGATTGTTCACCTGTGCAAGGTGAATGAGGCACGCTTGAGCGTCATGGAGTGAAGCACTTATTCCAGGTCAGCAAATGGCACTTGCACACCCTAGAAACACTAATTTGTTGATCACATGTACCTCATAATTGAATGGATGTTTCAAGTCAGGTAGAATCCACAGAAAAGTGCCAAGCCTTACTTTTATGGTGGACATTAGCAAATGGCAAAAATACATTCTAATATAACCAAGTGTAGGTTGGTTGATCTGTTAATTTTTGCCATTCACATGCATTTGTGCTCTCTCCGTCATTCTCTCACTTTTTTTTCACACTCAGGTTATTCTAATTCATAATTAAAGACCCAGTATTACTAAAATCATTCCTTAATTATTTCTGTTCTAACTTGTCACACCATCTAGTTTCTTTCCTACCTTATGCATTTGAGAGTAACTTGGCTAAGTTTGTCTGTCTTAACCTATTTTGTTTGTAAATTCTGTCAGGACAGAGATTCTTTAGGTCTAACCTTTGCTGCCATTTTACACAGCAAATATTTGGTTTTTAAAAAACTGGTTGACAGTCTAATTAATCAGATAATCA